>OY856411.1:67742500-67745000 GCA_963693085.1 Alisma plantago-aquatica | reverse complement strand
CGATAGATGTAAATTTCTTGCGGGGGA
This sequence comes from Alisma plantago-aquatica, assembly GCA_963693085.1. Lineage (NCBI taxonomy): Eukaryota > Viridiplantae > Streptophyta > Magnoliopsida > Alismatales > Alismataceae > Alisma > Alisma plantago-aquatica. The sequence goes on along the minus strand of OY856411.1, from coordinate 67,744,973 downwards.
GTTGCAGAAGTGGCACAGATGTGAGGAAGCTTACTGGCATGCTAGAGCCCGAGTGAATGAGATGAAATCCGGGGACAAAAACACAGCGTACTTCCATCACAAAGCATCACAGAGAAGGAAAAAAATAACATAGAAGGTCTCAATAACGCAGAGGGGAGATGGTTAGAGAAGCCGGAAGAGATTGAGAAGCTCATCATCGACTTCTTCACAGAGCTGTTCCAAACATCAAACCCTTCGGGTTGGCAGGAAGCTACACAAGGTGTCTTGCAAAAAATTGATGAGGAGGAGAAGATAAAGCTGGAAAGGGATATAGAGACGGAGGAAATTCGGGCAGCACTCAAGAGCATGCACCCAAACAAAGCTCCCGGGCCAGATGGGATGAAAGCCATGTTTTTCCAGAAATTCTGGCACATTGTAGGGGAGGATGTCTCCAACTATATAAAAGGGTGGTGGAAATCTGATAGAAGCATTTCTAAAATTAATTCTACTCTTCTTGTTCTGATCCCAAAAGTCCCAAAGCCTACTGAAATTGGGGAATACAGGCCCATTAGTCTGTGCAATGTGGTTTACAAAATCGCATCTAAAGTCATTGCTAACAGATTGAGACCGCTGATGGATAGTATCATATCAGAACACCAGAGTGCTTTCATTCCAGGTAGACTTATCACTGACAACGCCCTCATTGCTTATGAGCTTTTTCACACCATGAAAGGGAGCAAAGGAAGAAAGAAGGGGCAGATTGCTTTGAAACTGGATATGTCTAAAGCCTATGATAGGGTGGAATGGGGATTCGTGGACTTCATCCAGGAGAAGTTGGGGTTTGGTGAGAGATGGAGAAAGAAGACTCTTAATTGCATGACTTCGGTGACCCACTCTTTTGCTATAAACGGAGAGCGTACCAAGAAGACTCAACCGTCCAGAGGCCTGCGACAGGGAGACCCTCTTTCCCCTTATCTCTTTATTTTATGTGCTGAAGCTTTTTCTACTTCACTTCACTTAGCTTCACAACAAAATCTTATTCATGGGGTGAAAGCCAGCAGGAAGGGCCCGAGGATTTCTCACCTTTTCTTTGCAGATGACTCCATTCTTTTTGCACGAGCCACTAAGGAAGAATGTCTGAAATTAGCTGAAATTATCAGCCAATATGAACGGGCATCCGGGCAGAAAATCAATTTATCCAAAACCGAGGTGGCTTTTAGCAAAGGAGTACACAGAGAAAAGAGAGTGGAGCTGGTTGATCTCCTGCAGGTAAAGGAGGTGGATAGACACGGGAAGTATTTGGGACTTCCAACGGCGGTGGGAAGATCAAAAAAGCAAGTCTTCACCTACATCCAGGAACGTGTTTGGAGAAAGCTACAAGGGTGGAAAGAAAAGCTCCTATCTAAAGCAGGGAAGGAAGTCCTCATCAAAGCAGTGGCACAGGCGATTCCATCATATATCATGAGTATTTTTCAGCTGCCTTCTTATCTTCTGGACAGTATCAATAGCACCATTTCTAGATTTTGGTGGGGTGCTAAGGGAACGGAACGGAAAATGGCATGGGTAAGCTGGGATAACCTTTGTAAACCGAAAAGTCAAGGAGGCATGGGGTTTAGAAATCTGCACAATTTCAACCAGGCGCTTCTAGCAAAGCAAGTATGGAGGCTCATTCACAGGAAGGACACTCTAGCATACAAGGTCATCAAAGCAAGGTACTTTCCTTCAGTGAGTATGCTACATGCTAGAAGGGGGCACAACCCAAGTTTAACGTGGCGTAGCATTTGGAATGCGAAGAGCGTGGTGATAGAAGGCATGCAATGGAGAATAGGGGATGGATCGGAGGTAAATATATGGTTGGACCACTGGATACCCAATACAAAAGGAAGCTTAGAGGCCATCTATGGCGTTTCTAGCCCGTCCACTCAGTGGGTGCAGCAGCTTATTGACCCAGAATCTAGGCAATGGAAGAGAGACAGTGTAGAAGAGTTGTTCATTCCGGATATTGCACGAAAGGTCCTTGCCATCCCGCTCAACGGGTGGAACAAAGAAGACTCCATTTACTGGAAGCCAAGCCGAACAGCAGACTTTACAGTTAGATCTGCCTATTGGTTAGCATGCAATCCTGCTTCAGTAGCCTTCTCGAGTCCTAGTGAAGGAGGGGAGTTGATTTGGAGAGCAATATGGAAGCGCGGGCTTATCCCGAAGGCAGCGCATTTTCTGTGGCGCTGTGTAAAAGGGGCCTTGGCCACGACCGGGAGACTTTTTGATCGTCATTGCCATGAGACGGGAATATGCAGCTTGTGCCAGCGGGAAAAAGAAGATATCAGCCATCTGTTGTTCCGGTGCACGAATGCAGAAGCTACGTGGAGCGTCTGCCAGCTGGTCCAGCAAGACAGCCTTCGTCGATGCAGAGAAGAGTTGACAGTAGCGGATGCAGTCCTCCATCTCACCCGGACGGGGAACTCTGACCAAGAAGAGGAAGTGATAGCTGCGT
>OY856411.1:67467500-67740000 GCA_963693085.1 Alisma plantago-aquatica | reverse complement strand
CATTACATACTTGACAAATGTGAAAGAATCACCTTTGCTCTCACCTCATCCTCCCACTATTCAATATAGATAATATAATAATCAAATAACTCTTGGCCTCCTTGTCTCCTCACGTAATCTCGTAATCCAGAAAAGTTATAACCTCGTTCCACTAAAGAGGTCAATGATAAACTGAATTAGATCGTTTCTTAATTATCTACTTTCTCCTCGGCTTCTACCTCCAGTTCTGTTTTTAGTAAATAAAGAAAACATGTATGTCACTAATAATCATTTTTTTTCATAGTTTAATCCTCATACTAGTTGATAGGAATAAGAAAAGTTATAAAAAAACACGCCATAGTACTATTGTTCTATCGTTGTATGATTCCTCTATGAAATTATGAAAAATGATAATTATTATGTTGTGATGTGGAACATCATAGGTTCAACTCCATAAAAAATGTGAAAAAGTGTCCTTTTAGATGTTGCATCAATCTTTCCACACCGGACACATCAACTTGTTATCCAGTGGCATTCAAACTGGCTAAACTTGCTAGTTGTGAAATGTTCCCTCTCTGTATTTATAGGAGCCCCTACGAGTGAAATATATAAAAGTAAACTACAATATATTTATGTAGGTGTCAACACATATGTATGTTCATTCTCTGTTATATTGTTTGGAAACTCAGTCTAGAAACATATGATGATTTTAAAAATCTAGCTAGATTAGTCAAGGTTAGTCCCAATGATGGGAATGTTTTAGTTTGATTTCAATCTAATTCTCTTTGGCGCTGTAGTGTGTATTGTTTGATAACTCAGTCTGATTCTGATATAATTTTTAGTCTTGCACATAATACAAAGTAACATATAAGACAAGAGTAAGAATAAAATAAATTTTAAATTCATGGTGGGGCCTTACCGAGTTGGTACATGTTCAAGACTAAAAAGTCTTGAACAATCAACTTTAATCCCATTGCATGTATAAAACACTAGATGAAGACTGGAGTTTGTTATGATGTGTTAGGCTTGCATGGAGAAAAAGGGCTAAAACTAGTCTAGTCCATACCACATGTCCAACAAACTCCTATTGTCTCCTTAGCTCTACCTCTCTATATTGATTTTTAACTAAAGTTAGTAAATCTCATTTCTTATTATTCATCCATTTCCGTAATTAAATCAAAATTATCAAAAGAAGCAAACAAATTTATAGAAATAAAGGTGAAGTAGACTTGCTCCATCTATGTGTGTGACAAAAAGCAATGCATGATACAATTTCTCCATCTATGTGTGTAATTCGTCTCTGCCATTATAGGAGCCATTACGAGCAAAGTGCAAAAAAGTAAACCTGATATAACATTGCATGTGCATGGTTTGAACCTTGTTATAATGATGGAAATGAAATTAACAAATTAGAATTTAGACAAGTAAGAAACCAACAAGCAAAATATGGTTCTCAATAGATCTATGAACAACAATGTAATAATGTGTATTTTGGCACAATTATGATCTGATTATTCAATTATCCTCATTTGACTTTATTTTCTCACTCCTAATATTTATTGTGATTATGTAACCCTATAATGATCTCAAAGATGAGAATTCATACTTTGAAACATTTATATGCACATTCTACTTGAAACCCTAGATTACATATACTCTCTAAACCTTTGATTAATATCTTGATCACCCTTGCTCATATTAGTTTTAAATTTTTCACATGTTTTCTACCATATAAGATGAAGATATGTTCCAAATTTGGGATGAAGGTGAAGTTTCATAAGAATTTTTATGAATTTAATAAGTTAATACCCTACAACTATCATAATATCCTTTTTTATCCTCTTTCCACTTGCTAGGCTGGAGCCATTTTTTCCTTCAACACCTGTAAGGCCTAGAACAGCCATAGTGCTCTTGAAATGGGGATCAAATTTCCTTGAACCGTCGAGTTGGGCACTCGACTGGCCATTTAAGACTCGGGATCGGCCACTGGCAGCAACCCAACCCCATGACCTAGCGACTGGTGGATCAATATCCAACGATGCTCGGTCATTTCCTACCTAGGGTAGGAGATGGGGTGGGCGGGCCATGATTCAGCTAGCCCTAGATATGAGTAGAGCCACCTAGACCATTCCTTGATTCCCGATTCTTTGGCATGTTCCTTCCTCTCATCTTCTAAAACCATCTACAACCTCCAATTGCCTAAACCCATGGCTTGGAAGTCAACCACTTTACTAATGGTTTAGGATTAAGTTCCCATTATGAATTAAGTATGGACCATCCTTCAATATTGATGATGATGATGTTGGGACTGTTGGGAAATACGAGCACATAGTATAGCAGCGGAAACTAAATTTTTATCTATCTGTATTCCCATAACAGCACGATCGCGTCAACTACTATGAAATAGGAAGGATGGTTTTAGTGGGTTATACCTGGTCTTGGAGCAAATCAAGAAGTAAAACTCACTTCTTTGCAACAACTTACTACTTGCTCTTAGATAATGGTTGTGGAGATCTTGCTCTTCACCATGAACATTTATCTACGCAACCTCTGCAACGACTTTACCGATCTCACCACAGACTGCAAGCTGACTTTTCTCTCTGAGCAACAACCAAAGGAATCCTACCTCTAGAGTAGTCCACACAGATCAACTAGAAATCCTATCTTTCACCAAGAACAGATAGGAAGGAGTTATCCCTCCCGTTGGTATACTAGTCACCAACCCGCTCTCCCACAATGATAACTCTCACTTGTTCTCTCCTGTTGACTATCACTACCTATTGGGAAGGACTTTCCTAGATTATCTTGGTTACCAAAAATAGAGAGGACACAAGTTGTTAGAGGAACTGATTCTTAGTTGTCTGTGTTGTATCTTGAGAAGCCCCTAGTACCCCTCCTGTTATAGACCGAGTTTGGGTCTGAGTTACTAATTTGTATGAAATTATGTGGGAGTAGAAGGGACCGGAAGAACTTAAACTTTCACGACCTTCAAGATGCCAAAGGTCACGTGGCACACCCAGACGGTCGTCTGGTGTGTGATACGGTCATCTCACACTACCAGACGGTCGTATGATAGTTTTCCAATATGATACAAATTTAGAAATTTTGATTCCAATTAATATCTCATATTAATTTACTTGCCCCAAGTAATGTGCAATATAAACTATTTGGGAAACATCCAAAACCTTCATTCTCCCTACCAAGCCATCTCACAAATGTGAGACTCCCATCTTACTCACCTAGACAGCCATATGGTGAGTTTGAAATGGGACGGTCGGTTCAAGGGTAGAACTTAGCCAATTCCATCATTGATTAGCCTGAAAACCCAAATGACCATCTCAAAACTTGAGACATCCATCTTACATGCCCAAATGGCCATCTCACTCAGTGAGATGGTCGTTTGATGAACCAATCAGCCAATCAATTGATTTTTTGTGTGAATTGAATACCTAAATACTTTAATAATCAATCCAATTGTCAGTCAAGATCAAATTCCTCTTCTAGATGAGTTCCTATGTGCGTGACCCTATAGGTCCCATATCACGTTGGCAAGGAGTGTCCATGACTAGCTTATGACATCACAAGCAGAGAGTGGTGCCTAGTCGCATGCAACCCAAGTGAATGGAAAGTTGGAGAATAATTTCAACCTAAGATTTGTGTAAGGCTTTGCAATGATTGTATAATTCCTTTTGTCTTTGATATCCACGATGATCTCTAGGAATGGAAGGTCATCATCTCAATGTCCACTCCATGTTCCTTGAAGCAAGAGCAGACTGTCTGAGATAATGTGACCTCAATATCATACATTGATTTACATGTGCATGCACATGCGTTTCTCAGTCCCGCTTATCAAATGGCCAGGATATCATACTCCTGTAGGAGGGAAAAATCTATATCTATCACTCACAGTCTATCCCCATGTTTCAAAGTCACCCAATCATCACTTTTATAACAGCCCATGTTTCAGGACTGCATTTGATGATGTCAAAGCATACCTGACAACATGTGATGAGTGGAGTGATTTCAGGACTAAGAATCACAATCACCACCTTCACCATGAGAGATGATTGTGACCATCACAACCATGTGTCACTCTCAAGGTGGGTCTGTCCAATACACTATTCCCTAACATGTATCTGTGTTCTTAGTTTGATATTGGCATATCATGACTTAGTGAGATTTAGTCATCAACCAACCCATACTCCGATCTTATGTGTTACTGGTGTCTATTTACCTTCCACAACAACACACAACCAGGGACTTAATGAGAATATGTATATGTACTCTTAACATCTGTATGATATCATTTCCACAAGGATAATACTTGAAGACATACGCCATTGAGTAATATTATTTTCTAGACATTCACTCTGTTTCCTCATTATCTCATAACTGAGTGAAACAAATGAATTGGAAGCTTGCCTTTATATGTAAGGACCCTGACCTGGGTTATGGGCTAACCCTGCTTAAGCATGTTACTTAGCACCTTGCTCTAATCATCTAAGATGTAATTAGGGCATGTTGAAAGCTTGAAGTTCCTTGTTTGAGCTGGATGCTTGTGTTTTGTGGAGAGGTTTGGTGCAAATTGCAATTTACCCGGGATAGGGGTTGGTGTGCAAGTTTTCCACCTCTAGAATATTTCTTCTATTTATTGGCATCATCTAGAGGAAAGAGAAAGAGATGGGAATCTTGCTTGAGTCTTGGTTGGGTGGTGACATCCTTGGTGATGTTTTGCACTCATGTTTGAGATGTATCTTACACCTAGGAGTGTTGTCTTAGGCTTGAGAGCCTTAGATGGACCCTGTATTGGTTTGTGGTTGTCTTGAGGGACACCATAGCGATTTGGGGATGCATTAAGGAGGCCTTTTATAGTTTTGTGGTGACTAGAATATCATAATCCTATAGGAGGGATAAATTTGATATCTATCACTCAAAATTTATCCCCATTTGTCAATGCCACCCAATCATCACCTTTATAACAACCCATGTTTCAGTACTGTGTTTGATGATGTCAAAGTGTACCCAAAAACATGTGATGAGTGTAGTGATTTCAGGTCTAAGAATTGCAATAAACACCTTTACTATGACAAATGACTATGACCATCACAACCATGCGTCATTCTCAAGGTGGGTTTGTCCGATACACTGTTCCCTAACATGTATCTATGTGCTTGGTTTGATATTGCCATATCATGACTTAGTGAGACTTAATCATCAACCAACTCACACTCCAGTCTTATGTGTTACAAGCTATTTACCTTCGAAAGTAACAACTGACAGGGACTTAATGAGAATATGTATATGTACTGTTAACATCTGTATGATCTCATTTCCACAAGGCTAATACTTGAAGACATACGTCATTGAGTAATATTATTCTCTAGACATTCACTCTGTCTCCTCATTATCTCATAACTAAGTGAAACATATGAATTGGAAGCTTACCTTTATAAGTATTAATCAAATCCTTTAAGGTATATGCCATGTCAATCAAACCTATTCAACCAATCTAACCTTTTATGTTATTGTTAGCTATTTAGGCTAACGAGTTTCAATCCAAACAAGGATAGTTTACCCAACCTAACCAATCTCTGCAAGTATATGGAGGTAGTATAGTCAAGGTCGAACATAAGGAGCTTAACTAATTTACTTGAGCGCAACAGCACTAGAGTTCAACAATGTAGATCGGTTTAAAGGATATAAAGATGGTTATCTAAATTGTTGAAATTTAGGATTTAAACTAGCAAAGTAAAAGTTACTAAAAGGAGTTTGATTTCAGATTATTAAACAATCTTGGACATTAGGATTTCATTCACACATCTTAGAAATCAAGGGAACATAATAATTTAAACATACATAAGTTCTAGTTTAAAGGAAAAGTTGTGTTACACTTCACCTCTCGATGCAAGTGCAACGATCGCAACTCAAAACCACACTCTCTTGCATGAAATTCATTTTTTATCACAACCTATTCCTCAACTCATTTCTCTCCAATCTCGTGGTAGAGAAAGAAATGCCAAGAAGAGTACCTCTGTACATTTCAACTCATCTTCTCAGATTAAGCAAGAATGCAGAAAATATGCATATAAAGTGGCCGACAAAACATGCAAGAAAAAAGATGAACTGGTACTTTCATGGTAGAAAAATAAGAAACATAGTATTTAGTATAAAATTACTTGTTCCATACATGCTATAACATGGGAGCTACTCTCGCATGCCCAAGAAAAGGAGAATTACTCATCCATAACCATGTCTTGCAGATTTGTTATAGAAAATGTAGTTCTAAACATGATTTAGAGGGGAAAAAGGCAAAGAGATCCAAAGATATAACCACAAGATGGGAGAATTCCGGATTGAGGACAAAATTTTCCTTCCTTAGCTGCTCCAAAATAGACTAGCTCCTTTTCCAAGAAACTGCTCGAAGTTGGGGAAGCTTGGTTGCACCTTGGAGAAGACAATGGAGTAGAAGAGAAGAAGAAATGGCCTCCTTATGCAAGAAACAACCTTAGATCTCTCCAAGATCGCCCTCCTATGTTTTCCTTTAGCTATGAGGTGAGAAAAACTTCTCAAATGGCCGAACCTAACTGCCCCTTGCCTTCCCTCCTTCTTTTAAAATCAGATTCTAAATTTTCGAATTTCTAAAACTGCCAGGTGCATGCCGTGCATTTTGGGTGCACGTCGTGCACTTGCAGTGCGGTTTGCTTCAGGCTGAACTGTGCACGGTGTGTGCAGAAGATATGCACGTCGTGCAACTTTCCAGAAGTTTTTTTTGCTATTTTACGCTCTAGGTGCACGTCGTGCATCTAGTATGCACGCTGTGCATTTGTCTTTCTATGCATTTCTGGAAACTCACACGCCGTGCGTTTCTGTTGTACATGCCGTGCGACTTTCTACAACTTTCTTTGGCTCGCTTAAAACTCCAGGTGCATGTCGTGCATTCTTCTGTTTCAGCAGAATAAAGCTCCAGAATTAGTTCTTTTTGGGATATATCTGCAATGCAAGTATTGCGATAAGTAAAGTAACAAAAAGATGGCAAAAGTAATATGAAAAGAGGTTAAATAGTATTAGAATGAACCAAATTTGTGTGTGATATCATGTGAAAAGATGATATAGAAATCACACAACAAATCCCCCTAAGCTTGAACTATTTCTTGTCCTCAAGCAAAAAGGGCAGGGCTACATTCAAGGAGCCAAAAATCAAATTCATGTATGGATAAAGTGAAAAGAAGATATGCAATCAGCTCAGCCCACTATGTACATTGTGTTTGTTTTCGTTGTTATCATCTCAAAAATTTCAACATCCAAGATGGAGGAATTAAGTTTAACATGGTTGGTTCCAAATTAAACGAAAGGCTCAACTTGACAACATTAAATAAAAATTGGATAATTAGGCCAAACAATTAGTGCATGTAAAGTACAAAGTTTTCAGCTAGTACAGATATAAGATGATGAAACCAATGCTATAATAAACAAGGCTTAGTTGAACTCTTCTTCTTAAGGATATGATGATGGGATTTTTGGGTTTCCGACATTCAGTTGCTAATTTAGGCTTATGCTCACTAGCATTGTCGTTTGGGGTGTTGTTTTTACCCTCTTTTAATTTTTCATATCACCTAACCATCGTAGCCAGATCGGACTCACACTAGGCTAGCATAATATGTGGGCCAGTTGGCATCTTTTGTTGGGTTAAGATAAACTATTGATGGTGCAACACCAAAGAGTCAACAAGGGTGTTAAAGCTAGCAAGATTTCAATCATTCTTTTGGAAGTTTTTCATTGAACAAATGATTTCACAAGTACTAAAGGTTTGGCAAAATTATCCCATATTCTAGTAAATGTTGCAAGTTGATTGATCCGCAAAAATTTGAAACTGTTACATGTATTGTGAGGTCAAATATGTAAAAGTTGAGGTTTCAAATAACAAACACAAAGCAAATTATGTACATGGGGATTTTCAATTTCCATTTCATTCATAAATGCTCTTGATTTTTCTTTTCATGTAGCCCAAAAATAGAAAGGACAGAAATAGATGAAGCATACAAGAGGGGGTTCATTCTAACAAGATAGCTTCTATTCACATTAATTTTACCATCATAGAATAGAACATGAAATAAAATGAAAAAAAACAGAAATAAAAACTGACACGACTTACTCAAATAAGGAAAAACTGAATGAAAAATACAACTAAACTACAACTACCGGTCGGTTGTGCCCCCCCTAAGCCTGAAATCTATAGTGTCCTCACTGCATCAATCGAACTTGTGGAGTTCACAACCAGGTACCTGTCATCGATGTGATCAGAAAAAGGCCTCATTGCTCCCTTGATCAGGGAAGAACTGGCTGACAATGTCAGGGATATCCATCGGATGGGCGGAAGGATCAGGTTGCTGCTCAGAGAACTGTGGTGGATGATGCTCTAAAAACTACGGTGGCTGCTGCTCTGGAAACTGTGGCGGCTGCTGGGAAAACTCAAGCTGTGGAACGTCAGTCTGCTTCTAGGGCGGTGTCTGGAATATCTGTGGGGTAGGGTAATGGCCCTGAGAGATATGCCAAGCATCCATCCGGTTGACCATATCGTACATGGCAGTGTACTACACACTCATGTGGTCAAAACGAGTGTCGTATTGTGTGCTCATCTGGTCAAAACGGGTCTTGATGTGGTCAAATCTCCGCTGAACGTACCCGTAAAGGTGATGCACATCTGACGTTGTCCAATTGTACTCGGTCTGAGTACTGGTGGATGGTGGAAGAGGAGTGGCCGCTGCTAGTGTAGGCACTGTCGTAGAGCTGTTGGCGCCACGAGTAGGTGTCTCTTCGTCGACCTCGGGCTGTAACTCCACCTTCCATGTGGCCTTGTTCTTGATGTCATTACGAGCTGCATCGGGGATGAGAATGAGTTGTTTCTTCGTGATGTAAACCTTGAATGTAGTTGTGCTATTGCCATGTCTTGAAATTAAGCCACAAGATATAAGATAGTTAATATCCACAAGGTTTTTCCTTGGTGCAGGTTCTAATCTAGCCAAATATAAATTTAGCTGCAGTGCAAGAAGACTGATCACCCCACCACACATTATGTCACCTGCCTCCCTTTATTTCTTTTTCTTAGTCTCAAGGAGTTGTTGATAATGTAATAGCCATTACTGATTTGCTCATCCTTTTCAATGCACCATAAGAAGAAAAGATCAAGTTTTTCCACGACACCTTGAGTTTCATTCTTAGCAAAAGGCCCAGTGCTGAGAAGACGATGCATAACCCTGAAAATTGGGTTGTGGATTGATGAAGCTCAGGCGTTCCTAGCTTTGTGCACCATTTCAGAAGTAATTTCAGACCAAAAAGAATCACTATGGAAGGTGGGTGGATAATCAGTATAACCTCCATAGTTGCAGTTAAGTAATTCAGAAAACCGTTTAAGATCCATAGAAAAGCATTTGTCTAGAAGGTGAAAACTGATTTTTGGATAAGGCGTACGGCGGTGATGAGGGTCATCTATTGCCTTGAAAGTAGTCAAAAACTCATAAACCAGGCGGGGATAGGTCTTGCACACTCTAGTGCAAAGAAGGTGCAGCCCTAAAAACATGAGATGTCCAAATACCTCATTTTTGAAACCCAATTTGTTAAGGGTTTCCTCGTAAGCATAGTGGGTAGGTAGAACTCTTCTCGTGATGAGGAATTGGTAATCTGGGTCTTCCTCAGGCATAACCCTGAATTGAGTAGATGGAAAAAAAAATGTCAGTGCTATCGCAGAAAGTGGCTCATCAACAGCGGGAGGTGCGGAGGATGAAGAAGGTCTTCCATGACGTCGCCCTGAGCCTCTTTTGATTGGTGACATGACGTCAACAGAGATGTACATGGTGTGTAATTGGAGAGTACGACGTGTAAAACATACTGAATTTCTTGCTCAGGAACACGAATGCGCGACGTGCAATTTTAATGCACGGCGTGCACCTGCAAATCTACTACAACCGTAGATTTTTGCACCACAACCTGTGGATTTGGGGGAAAGAAGGTACGGTGGTGTCTTGCTGCTACGTGCATGGTGGTTCCTTACTCTTTTGTGCATGGAGACCTACTCTCTTCAAGCACGGTGACCTGCTCCCTTCAAGCACGGCGACTCGAGGAAGGAGAAGGTGGCTAGGGCGTGGAGGACGGCGGCTGCGCTGGAGGTGGTTCGTTGTTAGATGGCGGCGATTTTGGTACTGCTATGGCGGCGGCCTGTTGCTGCGGTGAAGAAAGGAGAGAGAAAGAGTGGCGGGATGGCTGGAAGTAGCGGCAAGGACGTGGGGCGGGAGGAAGAAGTTGGTGGCAAGATGCACGGTTGATGGAGTGGTGGAACGGCGTGTGTGGTGCACGGCTCCAGGTAGACGGAGGCTGCGCACGGCTGATGGAGTTGGAGTGCACAGCTGCTAGGGTTGGAGTGTTAGGTTATGCACTCCAACCCTTTTTTACTAAACTTGACGAAAAAGTGCACGGCGTGCATGTGAAATGAACGGCGTGTTCCTCTTCAAAATTCCTTTGGTGAACCGACTTAAACGTCCAGGTGCACGACGTGCGTCAAGATTGCACATTGTGCAAGGTCTTCAAAACGCATTTCTCGATCATATTTTTGCCCAGGTGGATGACGTGTATACCGAAAAGCACGGCGTGCGAGTTTCCAGAACTTTTTCTCTTCATTTGAAAGCCCATCTGCATGTTGTGCATATCGAAATGCACGGAGTGCGAGTTTCTAGAACTTTTATTTTTCATTTGAAAACCGAGGTACACGTCGTGCATATTGAAACGCACGTCGTGCGAGTTTCCAGAAAAATCTACGAAATCTTGAGCTCTCCAGGTGCACGACATGTAAATATGAAATGCACGCCGTGTTAGTTTCCAGAACTTGTTATAAAGCATTTTATGTTGAAGTGCACGCCGTGTCATCAAAAGACACGTTGTGCATTTTGTAATTTCTGTAGAAAATTATTGTAGGTCAGCAGCAAACAAAGATAGATATGTTAGAAATCAAGTCTAAATTATTACATTCATCTATGACAGGCTTATTAAAGAAATTAAGAAATGTTTTTGACTTGAAGAACTTGAAAAGAAATCTATCCTAACGTGGGGTCAACTCCCACAAGGTCCTCCATTTAGAGTTCAGAGTAAGACTCTTCCAAATCTTCAAGTATCTTGGAGGGAGCCAGATTCTCCTTTCTCCACTTCTTCTCCATGAGAATAGATTTTTCAACGTTGTCCATTCACTTTGAAGTTTCCATCTTTGCCTTGGAGTTCCACAGCTCCATATGGAAAAATCTTTTGCACTAGGAACAGGTCGGACCATTTTGATTTTAGCTTCCCTAGAAATAGCTTTAATCTGGAGTTGAAAAGTAAGACTTTGTCTCCTTCTTGGAAATATTTCCTGTGAATTCTTTTATCATGCCAAGCCTTTTTCCTTTCTTTGTACAATTTTGCATTCTCATAAGCATCAAGATGGAGTTCTTCAAGCACCTGCAGTTGCAACAGGCATTTTTCTTCTACTCTCTTCATATCAAAATTTAAGAATTTAGTTGCCCACAAAGCACGATGCTCCAACTCGAGCGGAAGGTGACATGATTTGTCGTAGATCAGTTTGAATGGAGTAGTCCCTATGATGATTTTATATGTTGTGTGATATGCCCATAGCATGTCATCTATCTTTAATACCCAATCATTTCTTGAACTAGAGACAGTCTTTTCGAGAATATTTTTTAGCTGCCTATTTGAAACATCTACTTGTCCAGATGTTTGGAGGTGATAGGGTGTAGAGATCTTGTGAGTCACACCATACTTGGAGAGAAGATTGTTGATTTGTTTTTTAGCAAAGTGTGTGCCTCCATCAGAAATTACAGCATGTGGAACTCCAAACCGAGGGAAAATAATCTTTTGAAAAAGCTTAATTATTGCTTTGGCATCCGGTGCTTGGGTTGGAATAGCTTCAACCCATTTGGAAGCATATTCAAAAGTGACAAGAATGTATTGATACCCGCAAGAAGAGGAGAATGGTCCCATGTAGTCCACTCCCCACACATCAAACACCTCAACCTATAAGATAGAGTTGAGTGGCATGTCGTCGTGGCGAGATATACCTCTTGTCCTTTGACATCTATCACAAGGTTTTATGAATAGATTGACATCCTTGAATAATGTGGGTCAATAGAAACCAGCTTGTAGTATTTTGGCGGCAGTCTTCTCTCCTCTGAAGTGTCCTCCATAAGGAGAGGCATGGCATTCAACAATGATGTTTGGGACTTCTTCTTCAACAACACACCTACGGATTCGGCCATCACTTCCATGCTTCAATAATAATGGGTCATCCTATTAATAGAATTTCACATCATGAAATAATTTCTTCTTTTGCTGATATGTCAAATCCAGTGGGAGTTGTCCAGTAGCAAGAAAGTTGGCGATGCTTGCAAACCACGGTGTTTGAGAGGATGATAGTGCGTAGAGCTTTGCTATAGGAAAATGATCCTTAATTGGCAAAATATCTCCAGCCTCTGTGGTCAGTCTAGAAAGATGATCGGCAACACTATTTTTCTATGCCTTTCTTATCTCGGATCTCAAGATCAAACTCTTGCAGAAGTAATATCCAGCGAATAAGGTGTGGTTTAGCATCTTTCTTGTTCAGCAAATACTTTATGGCAACATGATCAGTATATACAATCACCTTTGATCCTACCAAATATTGTCGAAACTTGTCAAATGCGTATACAATAGCAAGCATTTCTTTCTCTGTGGTTGTGTAGTTGATCTGCGCATCATCAAGAGTTTTTCTAGAATAATAGATTGCATGGAGCTTCTTGTCTCTCCGCTGTCCTAGAATAGCTCCCACTGCATAATCACTTGCATCACACATTAACTCGAAAAGAGAGTCCCAGTATGGAGGTTGAATAATTGGGGCTGAAATGAGGGCTTCCTTGAGCTTAGAAAAAGCTACATGGCAATCATCATCAAACTCGAATTCTGCAACTTTTGCAAGTAGGGAACACAGTGGCTTTTGCAATTTTTGAGAAATCTTTAATAAATATTCTATAAAAACCTACTTGGCCTAGAAAATTGCAGATGTCTTTAACTGAAAATGGAGTAGACATCTTCTCAATGGCTTCGACTTTTTCCCTATCCACTTCAATGCCCTTGTTAGATACAACATGTCCTAGTACTACACCGGATTGTACCATGAAATGACATTTTTCCCAGTTTAGTACTAGGTTAACCTTTTTACAGCGGGCTAAGACTAAAGATAGATTCAATAAACATTGATCAAAAGAATCACCATATACACTAAAATCATCCATAAAAATCTCCATTATGTTTTTAATGAAATCGGAGAATATGGCCATCATACACCGCTGAAAAGTAGTGGGGCATTGCAAAGGCCAAACAGCATACGACGATAAGTATATGTTCCATAAGTACAAGTGAATGTGGTTTTCTCTTGGTCGGGTGGGTAAATAGGGATCTAAAAAAATCTAGAATACCCATCCAAGTAACAAAAATAAGAATTCTTGGTAAGGCATTCAAGCATCAAATCAATGAAAGGCAACGGAAAATGATCCTTGTGAGTTGCCTTATTCAAACGCCGATAGTCGATACACATACGCCAGCCAGTAACCATGCACATTTGTATTAACTCATCGTTGTCTCCCTTAATGATAGTTGCACCCCCCTTCTTAGGAACCACGTGAATGGCACTAACCCAAGGGCTTTCACTTATGGGATAAATGATTCCAACATCAATTAATTTGAAAATCTCTTTTTAACCACTTCAAGCATATTTTGATTTAGGCATCTAGGTTGTTCAACTGTGTGTTTAGCATCATCTTTCATATTTATTCTATGCATACAAATTGAAGGATGAATGCCTTTCAGATCGTCTATGGAATAGCCAATGATGTCTTTATACAAACACAACTCGACAAGTAATTTATTTTCTTGATCATTTGTTAATTCATTATTTATTATAACAGAGGATGTAGAATTTGGGTCAAGAAATGCATACCTCAACCCAGGTGGAAGGACTTTTAGTTCTACCTTTTTCCCTATTATACTTTCATCAGCTTTATCATCAACAAGTGGAGTATCTTCATTAATAGTTTGTGCTTTAAAAAATAGAAAGAGCTCCAGAGGTTTCAGAGTTATAGAGTTCAGTTGCATCATCA
This sequence comes from Alisma plantago-aquatica, assembly GCA_963693085.1. Classification (NCBI taxonomy): domain Eukaryota; kingdom Viridiplantae; phylum Streptophyta; class Magnoliopsida; order Alismatales; family Alismataceae; genus Alisma; species Alisma plantago-aquatica. The sequence continues at coordinate 67,725,850 of OY856411.1, read as the reverse complement.
TCATAAAGGTTAACCATCAAATCAACATTATCTTCATTATCATTCCCAATAGGATCAATGGTATCTAACAGATAGATTTCTTCAACCTGTACGGGTGCTTTCATGGCTTCATAGATAGAGAATTCCATATCTTCTTCCCCAACACATAGAGTGATCTTTCCTTCTCGAACATCAACAAGACATCTGACAGTCCTAAAAAATGGTCTTCCAAAAAGAACGGGATTGGAAGGAGCTTCCGCCATATCAAGAACAGCAAAATCACATGGTATATAGAACTTCCCGATTTGTACTAATACATCTTCCACTATACCTTTTGGGTACTTAATAGAATGATCAGCTAATTCAATAGCCATCCTTGTGGGCTTCAAATCCCCAAGATCTAGTTCTTGCCATAGGGTAAACGGAATGAGACTAATATTGACGTCGAGATCTACTAGACCTTTATCAAAAGTGGTATCATTGATTTTACATCGCAATGTAAAGGCTCCCAAATCATCAAGCTTTTGTGGAAGGCGATTTTGAATAATATAACTCGCTCTTTCTGAAAGCATTACTGTTTCAACTTGATCAACCTTTCTTCTTTTAGTCAAGATGTCTTTTAGGAATTTAGCATAAGAAGGCATCTCAATAATAACTTCAACAAAAGGAAGATTGACATGCAATTTGTTGATAATGTCCATAAACTTCCTAAATTTCTGGTCTTCTTTCTTATTAGCAAGTCTTTGAGGAAAAGGAGCAGTGGCTTTGAAGGAAGGTGGTGTTTCAACTCTACCTTGCTCTTTGTTGCAATCAGGATTGTTGGACTCCTCTTCATCGATTACCTTCATGTCATTCTCCTTAGATGGAGAAGGTCTTTCAATCTCAACTCCACTTCTTAGAATAATTGCATGAGCTTGTTTCCGTAGGTTCACTTCCGGTTGGCTTGGAAGAGAACTGGATTGTGGAGTCCTTTGTTGGTTTTAAGCTTGTTGTGCTATTTGGTTCTCTAACATCTTGGTGTGAGTTAAAATACCATCCACTTTTGTAGATAGATGAGTAATAGCATCTTTTAAAAGCTTATCATTCCCTCGGAGTTCTTCATTCTGCTGCATTTGTGTAGATATGAACTTTTCCATCATAGCTTCTAGAGAAGAACCATGTGGTTGTTGTGGCTGTTGGTAACTCCTATTGTTGAAACCCGACGAATTTCCTTGGCAGTTGGCATGTTGTTGCTGCCCTTGTTGGAAGTTTTGAGTGTTTCTTGTATTCCGATAGGAGAAATTAGGATGATCTCTCCAACCTAGATTGTATTGATTGGAATAGGGATTGTATTGTTTATTCCCTTGCATCCCAATAGCATTGAGCTGCTCAAAGTTTCCTTCAATAGCTTTAGGGGCAAAACATAAAGAAGAGGTATGTCCTGTATTACCACAAGCTTCACATGTTGCTTCGGCGGATTGAATCGACAAGGTGGTCATTTTCTCAAACTTTTGTGTAAGAACATCTAGCTTGGCAGCAATAAGGTCAACGACATCAACAGTGTGTTTTCCTCCTTATTTTCCGATTGAAGAACTTACTGTAGAGGTTGACTGCTCCTCTATCTCCTCCCCATTGGCAGTGATTTAGTGATATATCTTCAATAATATCATAAGCCTCTCTATAAGACTTAGTCATTAATGCACCATCAGCTGTGACATCTAATGTCAACCGGGTGTTATAGAACAGTCCATTATAGAAAGTTTTAAGTAGAAGCCAGTTTGTTAAACCATGGTGCGGGCAAAGGTGTTGAAGATCTTTAAACCGTTCCCATGTGTCATATAGCGTTTATCCTTCATTCTGAGAGAAATTTGTGAGCTGGTTCCTCAAATGGGTTGTTTTGCTAGGAGGAAAATACTTTGTTAGGAAAGCATTAAGGAGTTGATCCCAACTTTTGATTGACTTCTTCAGGAGAGACAAAAGCCACGCCTTGGCTCTATCTCTTAAGGTGAAGGGAAATAACATAAGTCTAATTCCATCAATAGACACTCCATTTATCTTGAAGGTATTCAGATATTCTAAGAACTCGACAACATGAAGACTCGAGTCTTCATTGGTGGTACCTCCAAAATGATTTTGCTGTATCATTTGCATCATAGAAGGAGAGATTGAGAAGTTGATTGCTTCTATAGCAGGCAAGCCAATGGCCCCACAGATGGTTGTGGCAACCGGCATCGCAAAATCCTTCAAAGGAGGATCGTCTTCCATGGCTGGATTGCTTGGTGTAGCTACCACGGAAGAAGAAGAGGACGGTGGTGATGATGGTGATGGTGGAGTACTTCCTAGTATTGGCTATTCCACTCTTCTTGCTCTTCTCAATCTTGAAAGAGTACACTCAATTTCAATGTCTAACAAAGTGGATGCGTGAAGACCTCATTGTGAGCGACACATACAACCTAAAAAATTGCAAAAGGAATTAAGAACACAACTAAAGGTATATGAAATTTCGAAATATGGAAATGATGATCTAGTCTCGAATACTAAATATTACTTATGACTCCAATTAAATTATTGTTGCTCCCTGGCAACGGTGCCAAAAACGTATTGGCTATTTAGGCTAATGAGTTTCAATCTAAACAAGGATAGTTTACCCAACTTAACCAATCTCTACAAGTATACAGAGGTAGTATAGTCGAGGTCAAACACAAGGAGCTCAACTAATTTAATTGAGCACAACAACACTAGAGTTCAAAAATCTAGATCGGCTTAAAGGAGATAAAGATGTTTATCTAAATTGCAGAAATTTAGGATTTAAACTAGCAAAGTAAAAGTTACTTAAAGGAGTTTGATTTCAGATTATTAAAAAATCTTGGACATTAGGATTTCATTCACACATCATAGCAATCAAGGGAATACAATAATTTAAACATACATAAGTTCTTATTTTAAGGAAAAGTTATGTTACACTTCACCTCTCGGTGCAAGTGCAACGATCACAACTCAAAACCACACTCTCGTGCATGAAATTCATTTTTTATCACAACCTGTTCCTCAACTCATTTCTCTCCACTCTCGTGGTAGAGAAAGAATTGCCAAGAAGAGTACCTCCATACATTTCAACCCATCTTCTCATATTAAGCAAGAATGTAGAAAACATGCATATAAAGTGGCCAGGAAAACATGCAAGAAAAGGATGAATCGCTACTTTCAGGGTAGAAAAACAAGAAACATAGAATTTAATACAAAATTACTTGTTCCATACATGTTATAACATGGGAGCTACTCTCCCATGCCCAAGAAAAGGAGAATTACTCGTCCATAACCATGCCTTTTAGATTTGTTACGGAAAATGCAGTTCTAAACATGATTTAGAGGGGAAAAAGACAAAGAGATCCAAAGATATAACCACAATAAGGGAGAATTCCGAATTGAGGACAAAATTCTCCTTCCTTAGCTGCTCCAAAATGGACTAGCTCCTTTCTCAAGAAGCTGCTCAAAGTTGGGGAAGCTTGACTGCATCTTGGAGACGACAATGGAGAAGAAGAGAAGAAGAAATGGCCTCCTTATGCAATAAACCACCTTAGATCTCTCCAAGATCGCCCTTCTCCGTTCTCCTTTAGCTCTGGGGTGAGAAAAACTTCTCAAATGGACGAACCTAACTGCCCCTTGCCATCCCTCCTTTCAAAATCAGATTCTAAATTTTAGAATTTCGGAAATTGCCAGGTGCACGTCGTGCACTTGCAGTGCAGTTTGCTTAAGGCTAAACTGCGTACAACATGTGTAGAAGATATGCACGCCGTGTGACTTTCCAGAAGTTTCTTTTGCTATTTTACGCTCTAGGTGCACGTCGTGCATCTAGTATGCACGCCGTGCATTTATCTTTCTATGCATTTATGGAAACTCGCATGCTGTGTGTTTCTGTTGTACACGTTGTGTGGCTTTTCAGAAATTTCTTTGGCTCGCTTAAAACTCCAGGTGCACGCCGTGCATCTGTCCTACACGTCGTGCATTCTATTGTTTCAGCAGAATAAAACTCCAGAATTAGTTCATTTTGGGATATATCTACAATGCAAGTATTGTGATAAGTAAAGTAACAAAAAGATGGCAAAAGTAATATGAAAAGAGGCTAAATAGTATTAGAATGAACCAAATTTATGTGTGATAGCATGTGAAAAGATGATATAGAAATCACACAACAGTTATCTATGTAGATCTTTGCAACAAAACCCTATTGCACCCTTTGGTATTACCCCTTTAGGCAGCGTTATCAAGGTCCTACCTTGTTAGATTACATGGACCCCACATTACTCACAAATAATTTCTGGTTGACTAGTTGGCTCATCATGTATGACCAACCCAACTGTGTGTGTTGGATTCCAATTCTCCAATCTTAGATGTGTTCTACTAGAACTATTATTGTATGTTACATGATGAACTTGAGATTCCACACAACTCATGGTTCTCATTGTATCCTTTTATTGATCTCAAACATTTCGAGTTTTACTTTTACTCCCAGTTATTCTTTAGGAACTTAGTTTTCCTATCAACAAAACAATTTTTTTATTGGATTGGGATTAATAGTAATTTTCAACAATTATGGATTGTGGATAAACCTTCTCAAGAAACTACTTTCTTAATGTTGGTTTTGATCTTTTAGACATATTTGGACACTCCCAAATCATATCATTTATGATGTCTCTATAAACCATTCATTTGGTACATGGTTTAGTGTTAGGTATATATATGAGGATATAAGAAGATAAGATTAATTGATAATTAAATCATGACCGGTCATTATTTAGTTCCTTCATTCTGACACATCATCATGTTCAGATGGAAGGTTTATTAATGCTTTCATCAAAGTCACACTTCATTTATAATCTCCTTGAATACTTCAAGAAATTATTACTTCTAATTTTCTTGGTACATATCATCATATTTCCAGTAATTGAAATGAAGTATAAGTAATTCTCTATAGCATTTATTCCATAAGATCTTCATGCATCATATGTATGAGGTGTGATGGAAGACTTATCCTCCCACTGCATCTAGTGAAGGGCGTCATGTCATATTTGTGCGTAAATAAGATTTGTATGTTTCCTTAGGTTCAATAACCAAGGGAATCTAGATCAACATCAATATGTATTCCAGGCATGCAATTCTCATATTCACACATGTTGACTAATGGTAATGATAGTCTTTAGTAATCAATTATAATCCTTAGGTACAAAGATTATAAGCATTCATCTCAGTATCATTTCACATAAATATCCCAAGATGTTTTCAGGCTAATTCCATACAAGATTATACATCTTAAAATAGAAGCACTAACAAATATTTATTGATAATCATCCTTGTCCATACAAGATGCATAAAAGAAATATTTTCTATTCTAATAGCATAATGGAATAACAATTCTAATAACTCTATTACATGCTCATTGGGCTAAGATAAATTTAAATGTATACTATGGCTTTCACAACGCTTTCATCGCCTTGTCCATCTTTGTCCTTCTATGAGGGCTTCTATTTCTTGTAAGATCCTGTACATCAGTATGTTAGATCTCTTATCCGGTTTCATATACCAAAATTTAAGAAGTAATCAAATTTATCTTGTATTGTTTATACCTGAAGTGGAGGCCTCAGTGACATCCTTCTTATTCTTTAGTTCCTCTAACTAGAGTGGGCAATTTCTCATCCAATGTTTAGGCTGGTGACAATCTCCTCTTTGTTTCTTTACTCCACCTTTTGCCTTGATATCTGAAGACTTGGGCTTCTGGCTAGGTTTAGAACTCTTCTTAGCTTTGCCTTTGCCTTTAGACTTCTCCTTTGTCATTCTGATCACCATCACAAACTTGGGCTCATCTTTCTTCATTTGTGTCCCAATTATTCTCAACATGCCCAAAAACTCTGTCAACGACTTGTCAAAGTCGTTCATGTTGTAGTTCATGAAAAAACTGACTATTATGACTCTAGAAGAGACTGTAGATCACATTAGTGGTCAACCCTTGTCCCAAGGGGAATCCTACTCTGGCTAGGTTCTCCACATACCCAATTAGCTTGAGTACATCAGGACCAATTGGATCTCCTTCTTCCATGTTGCACTTGAACAACGCCTTGAAGACATCATATCTCTCCTATCTTGCCTAATCTTGGTACATGTTCTTGAGATGTGTGACCATCTCAATCACCCCCATGTTCTCATGTTGCCTTTGCAACTCATGGTTCATGGAGCATAGCACATTCTCTTGACATCCACGGCGTCTTCAATATGCTTCTTGTAAGCATCCATGTTAGTCCTTGGAGCATTCTTAGGTGATTCCTCTAGTTTTGGCATTTCCAGGACATAGAGCTTTCGTTCCCATGTGAGAACAATTCTCAAGATCCTGAACCAGTCGTGGAAGTTGTTCCCATTAATTCTTTCCTTCTCGAGGACCAATAATAGAGAAAAGTGATTATTGTTCGTTATCATTTGATTCTATAAAAGAATTTGTAATTTTGTCAAAAACTCATTTTTGATTTGATTGTATTTGATTAAAATTTGGGTGATAATAATTAGGTCTTTAATTCATTATCGTTCTCATTATTTTGTTCAAATTGATAACCCTCAAGTATCAATTCAGAAAATTGCAACGACCAATTTCTAATGAGCCAAGATTCAAACATGATTCAATTATTACCCGACCTACACCAACATCTATAATAAACCATTAAGGTAGGCAATCATGTCAGTTGCATCATATGCAACTCTTGGATAGATGATATGTGCAAATCTTTGTCATAATCATCTGCATGCTTCTCGAACTAGACACTATGGGAATCACCAGTTAAGCCTGATCCAATAGCCAATACAATAATACCCCACTTTGGTGAAACCTACATTACTAACATCACACTTCCATGAGGTAGATGGTGCACTGCACTTTAGAGTAACCTAGTTGAACAAGCTTTTCATGTGCATTGCTATTGGAAAGCATCTTAGACTGAATATGTTTCATTGAGGGGTTTTATGTATATATATATATATATATATATATATATATATATATATATATATATATATATATATATATATATATATATATATATATATCATATATATACATATATTGTATCCAATCGCCACATATATAGTATGTATCATATACATGCTATATCCCACAACGTAAACATGCAATATAAAAAAAAAGTGATGTCTATGTCCATGTCTACTTTTAATTCCTTAGATCTACAAGGAATTATTACCACCTAGGTCAATCATTATATCATATATATGAACCTACTTTTGGTGTAGACATGTGCTTTCCAATCTGGGTAGATCAGTTCAACCCTTGAATCGGTTGTCTTGCCTCTTGGAAGGTTGGTTGGTCATCAGGGATGGTCGTCTGGTCTCCTATCCAACTGATGTTTGGACTCCTTTAGAATGGCTGGTTGGGCCCACCAAGCGGTCATATGGCTTCAACATTTTGTCCTCCATGGTCCTCTAGACGATCGTCTCATCTCACAAACTGGTCATCTTATCTTCCTCATCATTGCAAGAAAAGAAACTATCATATTACTTCTTTATTACATTGAATAAGAGAAACGTCGAGTTACATTTGAGGGGAGCAAAGGTAGGAAAACATTCACTTTACATTGGGAAGGAGGTAGAGGCTCCGTATGAAGACTGAGATAAATAAGAAAAACCAAACCTTCCAACCTCACACAGATTTAGGCCATAATCACGCTACACATCCACCATGAAAACTGCTTTTAGGGTGACACCTGTAAATTGAATATATATATATATATATATATATATATTAGTTGGGACTATGTGGCCTTTGATTGGATATGTATATGAAAGAAGTTTAAATATTCACATCATATGCAATAAATAAAAGGTAAAACCCAAAATCTGATCATATTGATTATCATAAAACATAGTAAATTGACGTAGCTCTGATACCACTATAGGTAAATAAGGGCATAAAATATAGAAATAGAAACAAAATTTTATCTATTTGTATTCCCATAACAGTAAAATCATGTCAGCTACTATAAAATATAAAGGATGGTTTTAGCGAGTTATATCTGGTCCGAGATCAAGACTAGTGTTAAAGTTGCTTCTTTGCAACTACTGACTAGTTGCTCTTGGACGGTGGTTGTGCAACTCCTGGTCTTCACCATGAATAACTATTTGTGCAACCTCTACAGCGACTCTGAGGGTCTCTCCATGAAGTGCAGGTTGAATTTGCTCTCTGAGTTACTCCTTCCTCTAGAGTAGTCCACACAAACCAAATAGAACTCCTGTCTCGCACCAAGAACAGAAAGGAAAGAGTTGTCCCTCTGGTTGGTGTACTAGTCACCAACTTGCTCTCCCACAACAATAACTCTGAGTTTTTCTCTCCCATTTTCTATCCCTCCCTATCGGATAAGACTTCCCTAGAATCTCTTGGTTACCATAATCAGAGAGGACAATAGTCGTCAGAGGAACTGATTCTTAGTTTTCTATGTTGTATCTTGGGAAGCCCCTGCTACCCCTCATTTTATAGGAGGGGTTTGGGCCAGGGTTCTCAATTTGTATGGGATTTTTTGGGAGTAGAAAGGACTCAAAGAACTTGAACTTTCACAACCTAAAATATGTCAAACGGTCATCTAGCACACTGAGACAGTTATCTGGTGTGGTCTACTGGCAGTTTCCCAATTGGATATGAATGTGGCAATTTTGATTCTAATTAATATCTCATATTAATTTACTTTCCGCCAAGTAATGTGCAACTGAAACTATTCTGGAAACATCCCAAACCTTCATTCGCCCAACCGATCTATCTCACTCATGCAAGATGCCCATCTCACTCACCCAGATAGATGTATGGTGAGTCTGAGATGACTCGGTTGGTTCAATCATATTGAACCGGTCGGTCAAGGGTAGAACTTAGCCAATTCAATCCTTAGTTAGCCTGACAACCCAAATGGCCATCTCAACACTTGAGATGCCCATATGGCATGTCCAAATGACCGTCTCACTGAGTGTGATGGTTGTTTGGCAGACCAGTCATCCAATCAATTGATTTGTTGAGTGAATTGAATACTTAAACACTTTGGCAATCAGTCAAATTATCATTCAGATCACACTCCTGTTCTAGATGAGTTCCTATGTGTGTGACCCTAGAGGTACCATATCACATTGGTAGCGAGTGTCCATAACTAGCTTAGGTAATCATAAGAAGAGAGTGGTGCCTAATCGCACATTAGTGTGACCCAAGTGAATGGAAAGTTGAAGAACAACATCAACCTATAATCTATGTAAGGTGTTGTAATGATTGTATAATTCGTGTCTCTGATATCCACGATGAACTTGAGGCATGGAAGGTCATCCTCTCAACATTCAATCCATATTCCTTGAACTAAGAGCATACTGCCTGAGATAATACGACCTCAATATCATATATTGACTCACATGTGCATGTGCATGCACTTCTTAGTCTCACTTATCAAGTGGCTAGAATATCATACTCCTGTAGGAGGGACAAATCTAATATCTGTCACTCACAATTTATCCCCATTTGTTAATGTCACCCAATCATCACCTTTATAACAACCCATGTTTCAGTACTATGTTTGATGATGTCAAAGTGTACCCAACAACATGTGACGAGTGTAGTGATTTTAGGTCTAAGAATCCCAATAACCACCTTTACTATGACAAATAACTGTGACCATCACAACCATGTGTCATTCTCAAGGTGGGTTTGTCCGATACTCTATTCCCTAACATGTATCTGCGTGCTTGGTTTGATATTGCCATATCATGACTTAGTGAGACTTAGTCATCAACCAACTCACTCTCTAGTCTTATGTGCTACTAGTATCTATTTACCTTCGACAGTAACAACCGACCAGGGAATTAATGAGAATATGTATATGTACTCTTAACATCCATATGATATCATTTCCACAAGGCTAATATTTGAAGACATACGTCATTGGGTAATATTATTTTCTAGACATTCACTGTGTCTCCTCATTATCTCATAACTGAGTGAAACAGATGAATTGGAAGCTTGCCTTTATATGTAAGGACCCTGACCTAGGTTTTGAGCTAACCCTATTTGTTTTACTTAAGCATGTTACTTAGAACCTTGCTCTAATCATCTAAGATGTAATTAGGGCATGTTGGAAGCTTGAAGTTCCTTGTTTGAGCTTGATGCTTGTGTTTTGTAGAGAGGTTTGGTGTAAATTGTAATTTACCCAGGATAGGGGTTGATGTGAAAGGTTGCCACCTCTAGAATGTTTCTTCTCTTTCTTGGCATCATCTAGAGGAAAGAGAAAGATATGGGAATCTTTCTTGAGTCTTGGTTGCGTGGTAACATCCTTGGTGATGGTTTGCACTCATGTTTGAGGTGTATCTTACACCTAGGAGTGTTGTCTCTAGCTTGAGAGCCTTAGAGAGACCTTATATTGGTTTGTGGTTGTCTCGAGGGACACCATAGTAGTTTGGGGATGCCTTAAGGAGGCCTTTTATAGTTTTGTGGTGACTAAAGATGTACCATATCAGTTTGTGACCTAAGGTTTCATCCCTATCAGTTTTTAAAGGGGATAGATGAGTGTATCGACCTTGACCTTCCTTAGTGACCAAGTGAATGAGACATAGATCCTATAACCTTATTTCATGGGGTTACATGCGGCCTTTCTTCTTAGACATGTGACTTCTAGGGTTCTAAAGTGGTGGCGCATACCCCTTGCTCTCTCTCTCATCGACCATATATATATATACCCCTTTCTTCCCATGCCTGAGAACCCTTTTAGTGATCCTTACTTTCTCTCCTTGGTGGCCGACCTTGAGCTTGAAGAGCACTCTCCCTTGGAGCTTGGTGGGAAAGACAAAAGCTTGTGGTGCTCTCTTACATATTCTTCCTTGGTAAGCCATGGTTTTCTAGCTTTCTTTCTCTCCTTCTTTCTTCTTCTCAGCCATGGACCTTGGTATCTTCTTTCCTCTCTTTTTCTTTCTTAACCATGGTCTTATCTTATCTCTTGGAGGTGTTGTGCTTGGAGGATCTTCTTCCTCTACCTTGAGTTTGTGAGCTTGGATCTCGACCTTGGAGCTTAGAGTTTGGTGGTTGTTCTTGAGGCAGTTTATATAATTCTAAACCTACTTTGTTATTATCCCCTTTTTACTTGTTACCTTTCCAGTTGTACTTAGCTCATTAATTCTTGCTTGAAGTAGCTTTATTTGGCAGCCTTGTGTTCTGTTACGAGAATAGAACTTTGTGAAGTTACTGCCATAAGTTGCACCCCTTTTTCCTTTGCCTTGTTAGTAACATCATCTTGAGGTAGAAGATGACTAAACCGATATTCTATGTAAATAGACATGCTAAACCAATATTCTTTTTGCTAAACCAATATACCTATCATGATGTGGCTTGCTATTACCTAGTGGTGACTAGTGAGGAAGAGTGTTGGATCATGAGGCTTTTAGTTGAGTATGGAATTCTACATGGATAACCCTAATCCAACACACATGTAATCCGATACACCCTAGCCTGATACATTTAGAGTATAAGTGAGGAGTACCTTCCCTTGAGGCTTTGGTCGATATCCCATAATGGTGAAAGTGGCCAATATTCCCTGGTGATCTTTGAGGCTGATACCCTAGTTGTTGGTATCACCAATATCCCATGATGTGAAAGTGGTTGATATTCCTTGGTGATCTTTGAGGCCGATACCCTAGTTGCTGGTATGGACAATATCCCATGATGGTGAAGGTGGTCGATATATAAAGAGAAACATAGGCCGATACCCTTTGAGATAGTGTGGCTGATACACTCACTTATGTACCTCTAATTGATATCATTTGTGGTGCCCGATACCAAGTGATGATAAATTGATACTCACCTTGAAGTTGGTAGGTTGATACCCTACTTACGTTGGTTGCTGACTACACCTCTAAGAAGGGCGACCCGTTACACTATCAAGAAGCTAAATCGATACAACTCTTGTGTGGATAATTTTGGCATCTCAAGTATAACTAAAAGATCACCCATTATGAATGGTGCAACCGACATGATGGGATAAGAGAGTCTAAGATGATACACTAAAAGAGAGTCTAAACCGATACATTAGGTTGGTAAGGTGAGACCGAGATCACATGATGATGATTGAAGGGTATGCCTGGCTACTCAATGATGCACACATATGAGTAAGATATGATATAGAAGGGCGTTGTTTGGATAATGAATTAGCAATGATAATTTCTTCTCCTAAAGTTAGTACACCATGGAATGATGTTACTATGAGTGGTCCATTCTCAATTAAGAGCTTAGTCCTAAAACTCTCCAACTATGTGAGAATAATATATGTGGGGTTTAATGGTGGTATACCCATATAATAACCTTCATCATGGAATAACATGACTCATGTTCTCATCTTAAGGAAAGGTTATAATCCATGGAAAGTGTCTTCTATATTCCCTTTTCACATAATCATAACTTGTGAAGTAAGGTTAATGATACTACACATGTATACACATGAGGGTGGTGAAAAGTCTTGTTGAAATACTAGGTGACAACCTTGGTGTGGAAATCATATAACAAGTCTAAAGACTTTATAGGTTCCATGTGGATAGCTTGAAGTGATACCCTCTAGTTTTGTAACTTATGGTTCGACTCCCATTGTTATGATATGTGGTTAATAATTTGTAAGAAGTGATAATATGTGTGTCACCTAATGATGAAATGCCAAACTAGTGCAATGGTCAAAATGTTACTATAATGCACTATTGTAAGCCACACATAAATTGATGAATATGATACACAATGAAGCTAAACTGTGAGATAACTGGTATTGAGGGGACGGTCTAACTAATGTTGTTCAAACATTTTTGGATTAGAAAAATGAGTTTTAGTGTGTTTAGGATTTGGTGGTGTAACCATGAAGTGTAACCCTAATCGGCTCAATTTGAAGAGCATTGTCCCTAACTCGGAAGGCATGTCATAATGCTAAGTGAGTATAATAGAAAGGATGGTATCTTTTCCTCTTGAATACATGGCTATAACCTAATGGGTTAATCAGGTGTTATGACTTGTGAATACTATGAAGATGGTTAAATAATATCAAGCTTTGGTTATGAACATTAAAAGGGAACACATGAAGTATAAAAATGTGAATGTGCATACTTGGTTACATTAATTAATTCTTAGTCTGATACACTCCAGTTATGAGAGGAAGTGCATGTGAAGTAGAATGATGTTTGGTGACTTTATGTGAAATCAGTATGAAGTCTAACGTTAGATTAAAAATCTTATGATGCTTGGCTTGTTATAGCTAAAGGTGTTTAATATGTTAAACATATACTCTCTCTTAATATAATGGCTAATTGTTGCGATGGCAAGTACCAGTAATGTGACATAAGCAATGTTGCATAAGTGATGTGGTATGAGTTATACCTATATATAAATGATGCATGGTGACATAATCTTGAATCACTAGTGTGACGTGATGGGTTCCTCAGTTATGAGATGAGGGGTTGTTACTCCAAGATATGTAGTCCTATGATGTTGATGATGTATTGCCTTATTGTTATTAGTTTCTTGCCTTGCTAGTGATACTAATTGATGTACATAGCCAGGTATGAGCTATGGTGGTTATGATCTAATGGACATTGGTTCTTGTGATGGACATTGGTCCTTGTTACAAACATATGATGAATATAAAACATAAAGAGACATTGTGTGATGAGATCACACCTAATATGTTTCTGTGTGTTCTAGTGATGAGTTATGCCTTGTTTATTTAGATCTTGTTTAGAGTTTATACGTTGTAACTTGATTGATGCTTAAATATGTTTTAATTGATCTAATTAATCAAGTGAAATCTATTAGCGTAGTTTACCCTATGCCATAGATCCATTTAGTGTCAACACTTGCTGAATGGTGAAACGAGTTTAACTCGAAGCGCATATTGTTGAATATGCAGGGTGCAAGTTGAGGTATCTCCTTGTCACATGAATGTATATGAATGGGATTGGCTGTAGTCATACCCCAATAATGAGTACAACTGTGATTGTAGCTCAATTAAAAATACAAGAATGGTTGCGGTCATATCCTAGTAAAGAGTGCGGCTGCGGTCGTAACTCACTAGCACCGTGACTTGTACCAAGGTGGGCTAGATATGTACAGTTGAACTATAAGTCACTGATAGTAGTTTGACTAATGATGTCACTGCCAATGTCCTTGAATTGACTGAGGGGATGAGGTCATGGATTCTGGCTCTTCCACTAGACCTTGTATGACACGGATTTTGAATTATCAAGTGGTCGGTTGGATTTGGGTGTTACAACTCAAATCCTCGGGGCATAATGAAATACGTGATCAGTTGTGTAGTATAATGGTATAGGATCAAATATGAAAACATTGGTTGAGACCATGCTTGATCTTTATATAATGTTCTTGATAGAAAATATATTCATATTCCTTTAAAATTATTAATTATGTGTTCATTGGCAAGTGCATGTTACTACTCTAGTTACTTCACCCATGAAATATATGTCATTTGGTTAATTACTGATTCAATCTGCCAAATATGTTAATTTATCTACTTAGTTATTTGTTATAATAATAAAGTTGGTGGAGAGTTGTATCTCTCACTAGGACTATGTATCTCACCCTATTGGTTAATAACTTTTTAGGTGGACATGCATGCCAAGTTAAAGATCATGCGGTTGAAGATAAAACAAGAAGAAAACTACACTTGGTGAAAAGTGGTATATGGAAGTGTCTAGTAATAGAGTCCTATGTGTCATCCTTGTACACTCAGGTCCTTGGAGGTTTTCTCGACGTATTTTGTAGACATGATGATCGATATGTGATTTCTGGCATTGTGAGCCTTTGGTGATATGTATATACATGTGGAACTGTAATCTTATTTAACAGGATGTTTGAAAATATGATGATGCAGCACCTCAAATATAAATTATAAAATGAACATGTTGGTTCTTGTATAACAATTCTCAGCTCCTGGTTCTTGTTGTAAAATAGTTTTAATTCTTTACGATTTTGGTAATCTATTGTTTATGGTTGATCACGCTTTGAGTTTTGAGTAATCTCATTTTGTGTGACAAAGGGTGACACATTATAAGTATTAATCAAATCCGTTATGGTATATTCCATGTCAATCATCACATGATTGACTCTATTGGCATACCTTACCAGTAGGGGAATCTTGGATATTGTTTATATACCACACCTAAGAACAATAATAAGACTTTAGAAACCCTAACCTGTGTGACCCCCACATATTGATGAATAGACTAGTAATGCATATATACCCCTTTTTGTGTCAATATTTTACTCTGATCAATTTTTGACTCCCAAAGATCTTATTCGTTTGAAATCCGGTGAAGGTACACTCATTATCCTCCTTGACTTACATATAACAGTGCTTGGTTGTACGACACGAGTTAATCCCTTTTTCCTTGTAAAATCAGATCAACATATCATAGGACCTCCTTGTTTGTTGGCTTCTTACTTGTCCAATTTCCAACATTATATTAGGGAAACAAACATGCATATGCAATGTTATATTGAGGTTTATTTTGTATGTGTCTCTCTCATAGGAGGCTCAAATAATATCAAAGATGAAATCACACACATAAATATAGAAATTATATAACTTTTTTCTTTTCATGGTTTTTCTTGCGTAAATTAACTATGGTAATAATCAATATTAATAAGAGATGATATTTACAAATTTTAATAAAAACTCAAGAGGGAGGTAGAAGTCGAGGACATAGTAGGTGACTATATTGAATCACATATGGACTAGACTAGAGTCGATCTTTTCTCATCATGCAAGCCTAACACGTGATAATGGGATGAGGCCTGAGTCTAGGGTTTATTGTATGAAATAGGATTAGCCCTTCTAGATTTCTTAGTTCTAAAATCGATATCTAAATAGTAAGGGTCCCACAAAGATTTTAAAATTCATTCTTCTTTAAAGCTTGTTTTATATGCTAATTTTTAATATAAGTAAACTGGAGATCATACTAAAATTAGATAGAGTTGCAAAATAATGCAATATGTTTCCCAAAAAAAATTATACTAAAATGAGATTAGGCTAACCCCATCATCCAAACTAATCCTAATTATCCAACTAGGTTTTAAAAATCATAATAAGTTCTGACACTTGTTGTAAGACTGGACCTATACTCTTCAGCATGACAATGTATTTTAATTATCATTTATTTATAATTTTGTCCAAAAATCATACACACATGGAACAGTACTATAAGAACATGATTTTATAACTTTTCTTACTCCTATTATATAGCAAAGTTAGACTATGGAAAAAATTCAATCTTCGTGACAAGACATGATTTACTAATTATAATTAAAAATTAAACATGAAGATAGTAGTCGAGGAGAAAGTGGTGAGAGATAAGAGATGATATAATATACATTTATCATTGACCTCTCATAATTATAATTTTTTCTCTTGATTACGACATGAGACAAGGAGGTAAATAGTTATTTGATTATTATATTTTGGAAAATGCTACAAGAATAAGAAATGAAACTAGAAATGGAGTTTTTTCTCCCAACATATGCATAATAACAAATTGAGGGAAGTAATATCACTCCCCTTCTCTATTTTGTTATATATTTTAAATATATGCGGATAAAAAGGGCCCCATTTCTAATCCCATTTCTTGTATCTATAGCAAACCCCTTATATTAACGATGACGATGAATAGTGTGAGCTAACGTGAATCGTTCATTGGTTGACAAGTACGTGACATCTTTTCATCTGACCTGAGATGTAGCAGGCTTGTAATTTGCAGAAATAGGAATAACAAGCCGTTGACAATGAGATATGCTATTCAGAGTCAGTCTTGGATACACTTTGGGACAAATTTTGGCATTCAACCTGCTAGATAGAATATATATATATATATATATATATATATATATATATATATATATATATATATATATATATATATATATATATATATATATATATATATGGCCCATCTTAAATGCCCGCGCGGGTAGCTACCCCCCCCCCATTTCGATTACTTTTTTTCAAGTTGGGTACTTTTGACATGGAGATGGTTACTTTACCTTGCAAACTATTGAGTTTCATGCATAGATAGTTACGTTTGTAACAACATATTTCAAAACACAGTTATATATATATATATATATATACATAATGTATTTTGTATGAGATTACTTTTTTAGTCATATAGTTACATTTTGATCAACATAGTTACTTTTTTTGATAGCAGAATTATTTTTCCGGTCTATATAGTTACTTTTTTGGCTGTCGGGTAGAGAAATCTAGACTACCCGTGCGAGCATTAAAAAAATGCCATATATATATAAATATATAAATATATATATATATATATATATATATATATAAATATAAATATATATATATATGTATATATATGGCCCATCTTTAATGCCCGCGTGGGTAGCTACTCGCCCCCCATTTTGATTACTTTTTTTTCAAGTTGGACACTTTTGACATGTAGAGGGTTACTTTACCTTGCAAACTGTTGAGTTTCATGCATAGATAGTTACGTTTGTAAAAACAGATTTCAAAACACGGTTATATATATATATATATATATATATATATATATATATATATATATATATATATATATATATATATATATATATATGTTGTGTATTTTGTACGAGATTACTTTTTAGTCATATAGTTACTTTTTGATCAACATAGTTACTTTTTTTTTATAACAGAATTATTTTTTTGGTCAGACCAGTTACTTTTTTGGCTGTCGGGTAGAGAAATCTAGACTACCCGCGCGAGTATTAAAAAAAAGGCCATATATATATAGAGAGAGAGAGGGAGGGAGAGAGAGAGAGAGTGAGGCTAGAATACATTCTGAGTGTATTGAGGCCCTATTACAATCAACTTTTTAGCCATCAGATCTTAGATCATATCACTTCCTAAAAACCCATTCTGTTTTTCAGGATACCTTACCCCACTATCTCTCTTTGCAGTCTGTCTCTTTCTCTCTTTGCTCATGATGTCTTCCCTCCTTTTCTCTGCCTCTCTCTCTCTCTCTCTCTCTCTCTCTCTCTCTCTCTATATATATATATATATATATATATATATATATATATATATATATATATATATATATATATATATATATATATATATATATATATATATATATATATATATATATATATATATATATATATATATACTTATACATATATATATATATGTATATATATGTATATGTATATATATGTATATATAAATATAAATATATATATATATATATGTATATGTATATATGTATATATATATATAGTCAGGCTAGAATACACTTGAGTGTACAGATTGCAGGAGTACACTCAACTGTGTTTACATATCAAGACTTTTTTTTTATAAAATATAAACAACTGATCTTCACGGTCATACTATAACTTGGCTACATACAAATTTTGATCCTATTTGGATGAGTGTAAGTCACTCATCCAAGGACAACAAAATCGACGTACGAAACTAATTTGAAATGCATAATTTTTACGGTCTTTATAACATGACCTATAAATGTCCAAATGTGCTCAAATTTTGCGTATGAGCTATTCACGGGATGTTTAAGAAGGTAAATAGATTAGATTTTTGAAAAAAATATTGCATCATAAAAATCTACTTGAGTGTATTCTTCTCCGAATACACTCAAGTGTATTCTAACCTGACACTCTGTCTCTCTCTCTCTCTTGATATATATATATATATATATATATATATATATATATATATATATATATATATATATATATATATATATATATATATATATATATATATATATATATATATATATATATATATATATAGTCAGGCTACAATACACTCGAGTGTACAGATCACGCCGTACACCCCAATGGTGTTTGAATATCTAGACCATATTTTTATAAAATCTAATCCATGGATCTTAATGGTTACAATAATAATAGGCCCAATATAAAATTTGATCTCATTTGGATGAGTGTAAGTCACTCATCCAAGGGCAACAAAATCGAGGCACAAAACTAATTTGAAATGCCTAATTTTTGCATCTTTTAGATGCATGACCTATAAGTGTCCAAATGAGCTAAAATTTATTATATGGTATGTTCTTAAGATATTTAAGAAGATCAACGGTTTAGATTTTTTTAAAAATTATTACATCTTTAAAAATGATTGAGGTGTACAGTGCCTCCAGTACACTCGAGTGTACACTAGCCTGACTCTCTCTCTCTCTCTCTCTCTCTCTCTCTCTATATATATATATATATATATATATATATATATATATATATAATGTGGACACCAATTTGAAACCCATAATCAAACCCCAAGCAATCTCTACCACATATTACAAGGTATAACAATAAAATATACATGTGATACTATCGTGCTTCTCCTGACTTTTCTTGTCTCTCCTATATTATTAAACTAATCACGGCCTGTCTGTTCCCCTCGATTCACGCTATTTTCTTTCACCACGTCTTTATGTGGCTCTCTGTTTTAGTCAGATGATCTCTCCACCTTGGTGTCTCCAACGATAAGTTGGCCAACTATGCCTCTGTCTGCCGCCTTCTCCACTGTGATTGTGTGTAGCAATGGTAACCAACGCTTGGCCTACGGCGGCGGCTAGGGTCTTCGGGCGTCTCCACCAGCCAAGGTACAGGAAGAACGGCGACTGTGACCTCAGACCAGAAGCTGAAGCTCCTGTGCTGCTGTAGATGGAATTGCTGGTGATTCTCGTTTCCGTACACGCGCATTCTCTAACACAGTGGTCCGCGGACTGGTATACAGGTGCGGAGAGGTGACGCCAAAGGCTTGTAAGATGATGGAGTTCTTCAGGTAGTCTGGGACCCTGTCTGTGATGGTATGTGCTTCAATGACGTGGAAGCAGCAGGCACCTCAGTCATGCGAGACTAGGAATAACTAAACCATAACTAACACCCTTATACAACTTGTTTCACTTGTACACATTCATGTGGAGCATACTTTATACAATCTATTTAACTACTTCTAATTCCACGGTGACTCAATCTCATACTATGAGAGATAACAAATCAGCTTTACAAAGCATCGTAACTTGTACAGTATTCGTTGTAAAGAAACTATCGCCGCCACACCACTATACCCCTCCCCTTGTGTTGGTTGGGGTCGAGAATACTTACATTCAATCTGGTAAAAGTTAAACGACTTATTACCTTTGCTCGTAGTTCTATTACCCCACATAATCGTCTTTCGAAAGGGGGTATTGAGGGGACCAATTGCACGATAGATTATAATAGATCCCTTGGACGTGTGAGACAAATAGGAACCCTTATAAGATTATTCAATTAAAGATATGCAAAGATTGAGCAACAACCTCCTCGACTCCCGTATTGCATGTATGGACTACTTTTACCTTTTGTAAATGACACTATGTCATAATTCTCCCATTGCCCTATTGATGTGGCTTTTGAATGCACTTAACAAATTCACTCGGGGTTTATATCCCCGAGCTTTTACCAAAACCAAGTGCAACAATACCACCCGCAAGCGGACGGATCTTATCGCAGTATAGTTTAGGATCGAACCCAAAGGACAACGTTTTTAAGAATCCTTGTCAGTTAGACCTAGCTCAAGTAAAACTAATATTTAGAACAATAGGTTGATTTTGGTTTGATTAAACTAATTGCAAGAAAGTAAACGTGGAATAAAAGATGGGTTTAGATTAATGATACGAAATCGCTGGGATGGTACCGGGTTTGACCACCGCTACACACACAATCATACTCTCTTGCGAACAATCCAGGCACGAAATAACACTCCAAGTAGAGCTGCTGCAGAACCCCCCTTACGGGCGTCAGGTCCGCATAAGCGTCACCATAGGCAGCCGATTTCTCATCGCCATCCGGATCATACGTCTTACGGCTCTGAAGATACAGAAATCCACGGAGGCTGTGAACCCCCCTTTCAGGCGTTAGGCGCACAGAAGTGTCACCGAAGGTTAGGCGGACCGTCCCCTCGCGGATCATACACTTACGACCTCGATGAAATCCCATCCTATTTCTAATCAGGGAGTCAACCGCGCAAACCGCAAAGCAAACAAGCGACTATTGAACGTGTAAACATCGACGAAAAGCACGAAGATACAAAATCCAACTAAGGCTGTGAACCCCCCTTTCGGGCGTCAGGCGCACACAAGTGTCACCGAAGGTTAGGCGGACCGTCCCCTCGCGGATCCTACACCTACTACCTCAAGGAATCCTATCGGAAGTTCTCGTCAAGGAGTCTAACATGCTAAACGACATTCATACCTATGCATTGAAGTTCTCGCAACATAGGGAGCACAAAGATGGAAACACGCACATAACCAACTCACAAGCTTAACGATAAACGACAAAATGAAGAGTTATATACATTGCCATGGAAAGTTTAACAAGAGAACATGGTTTGCATGGGCAGCGGGGCTAGTCCCCGCACCCCAGCGAAAGAGGACTACTCGCTCATGATGCGAGGTACAAGAAAGATAGAAGAAGAAGATAGATCCGCCATGAGCTCGGTGCAGAAGGTGGACGCAGCCCGGTGAAGAAGATGCGCTCTTTGCTCCGTCTTCTTCTCCTTCTTAGCCTCCTTGGACGCAACACCAGTTGTAGGTGGAGTGGAACTTGATCGGGATGGTGCTCTGGCAGCCTTTCGGCGTCCGGAACCGATGCCTCAAATGGGGACCCTGGGGGTCTATTTATAGTTTCAGATCTGACGCCAAACGGTCTGGAGACCGTTTGGGCGCCAAACGGTCTTGAGACCGTTTGGGCGCCAAACGGTCTTGAGACCGCTTGGGCACCAAACGGTCTTGAGACCGTTTGGGCGCCAAACGGTTTGGAGGTCGTTTGAGCGCCAAACGGTCTTGCTTTGATCGGTCTGGCTTTGGCATGGTCGCGCGGCTTTAGTTCTTCAATCGTTCCTTGCGCTCGCATCGAACGGTCTTAGGACCGCGCGGGACCAAACGGTCTTGGGACCGCACGACCAAACAGTCTTGGGACCGCGTGGGACCAAACGGTCTTGGGACCGCGTGGGACCAAACGGTCTTGGGACCGCGTGGGACCAAACGGTCTTGGGACCGCGTGGGACCAAACGGTCTTGGGACCGCATGGGACCAAACGGTCTTGGGACCGCATGGGACCAAACGGTCTTGGGACCGCATGGGACCAAACGGTCTTGAGACCGCATGGGACCAAACGGTCTTGGGACCGCATGGGACCAAACGGTCTTGGGACCGCATGGGACCAAACGGTCTTGAGACCGCATGGGACCAAACGGTCTTGAGACCGCATGGGACCAAACGGTCCTGGGACCGCATGGGACCAAACGGTCTTGGGACCGCATGGACTTCTTAGGCAACTGGTTTCGTCTTGTTCTTTGTGTATTCCAGCAAACGATCTTGAGACCGCATGGATCCAAACGGTCTTGAGACTGTTTGCATGGAGTTGCCTGCTATACCTACATAAAATGAAAGATATTTAGTTAAAACCTTGATTATTGAATCACTTAGTAGTTTTGTGCATTATGATTCATATTAGGGTGAAAAGATATGGAATAGATATTAAATTGTTCCAAAAAGGTAATTGAAAATTATGATGAGTATGCACTCATCACAACACCCCGAACTTAAACCGTTGCTCGTCCTCGAGTAACATAAAATTTGAAACTGTTTCCTGATGGAATACTTTCGATCCGTGTGATTTCTTCATCTTCACATCATAAATGTTTTCTTTCTGCTCAGTATAAATGAGTACCATAACTTCCTGGGACCACTAAACACGTCTTTCCATAGCTTCGTTCCTGAGTTCGTTTCCCAACAACACTTCTTCCCCGCCTTTTCCAACACCAAGCATGTCAAAGAGTGTCGTAGGAGTTCTGAGATACCCGCAGAATCAACAAGTATGCATTTGATCTGACACTGGTGTTTTTCAGGATGGTAGGGCATGTATTGTGCCCTTAGGTAGAAAAAAGGAGTGAAAGGTGGTATGAAAGGAAGAAGAAAATCTCTCCTCTATTCGACTCGAGATTTTTATTTGTTTTGCAATATTTATTGCATATATTTTTTTTTGTGTGCGCTATGGCATCTTTTGTTGCAGATCTCTCCTCTATTCGACTCGAGATTGCATTTATTTTGTGTGCACTTTGGCATCTTTTTACTTGCAAATCTCTCCTCTATTCGACTCGAGATTGCATTTTTGGTGGTACGCCCCTATTTGTTGGAAGGGGTATGGAAGAAGCGGATATGAGGGAAGTGGTGTGCCACCCCAAACTTAGGGTTTGGCACAAGTTTGGCTATTTTGGTGGTATTTGTGGATGGAGGGATACGAAGATGATAGAAGAAGTATAGAAGAGAGTTCAGATCAGGGTGCAATTTGATTTACAATTCAAAACCGGGTTATTCTCTTTGTCATACTCTGCTCAAATAATGACTTAATGCGGATCCGGTGGGGTTTCTGAGCCATTGTTCCACTAGTCAGTTAGGAAGCGCGACGTGTTTGATCCCTATCAGTTTGACAGATACTTATCATTATGTAAAAGGAATTATGATGTTAGGAATCATAAGTTTCACAGGATGATTTCAGGCAAGTTTCAAAAGTCAGCCTTCTGGAGGATTTGCTTCGACTAAGGAGGATGTTATGATAGAAGATGCATAACAAAAAGTTAGTTACATTTTTATCAACAAAAGTCAAAATTTCATAAGGTATTAGTTCAAAATTTGAAAAATTTTATGATAGAGACATATTGAGTATAAAAGAGGGTGTGTATGTGGAAGTGGAATACGTACCACCCACCCTCCACCCCGAACTTAGAGATTTGCTCGTCCTCGAGCAAACCCTAAATTCAAGATGGAGGGGAAAGGAAACACCTGGTATGACTGCCGAGAATGAATTCGTTGTGATCAGCACCAATCCGATCTCGTATCCTGAAAGAAAACTATCCATAAGGCAAATTTTATTTAAGGAAAATTAACTATAAAACAAAATTGGGAAAAGAAAGGTAAAACAGATTTATTGGTCGGGTTGCCTCCCGGCAAGCGCCTTTGTTTTATGTCGATGGCTCGACAGAGTCCTTCGTCGTCATGTGGGATCCTTAGGATCGGTGAGTTCCAGCGTTGATTTGGTGCCTATGTCTGTTGTGGTGAAATATCTCTTCAGGCGGTGGCCATTGGTTATGAATTCACCCGACTCTGCACTCCATAAAGAGAAAGTGCCCTGAGGAGAGATGTTTTTGACAATGTATGGTCCAGACCAGCGTGAGCGAAGTTTTCCTGGGAATATCCTTAATCTTGAGTTAAAAACCAGAACTTGGTCTCCCACTTGAATGTCTTTTCTTTTCAGATGTCCATCGTGCCAAAGTTTTGTATGTTCCTTGTAGATTCGAGCATTTTCATAGGCCATCATTCTAAGTTCATCCAGCTCGTTGAGTTGCAGAATCCTGGCTTGCCCTGCTTCCTTTATATCGAAATTTAATTGTTTAATTGCCCACCATGCCTTATGTTCTAATTCGACCGGAAGGTGACAAGCTTTTCCATATATCAAACGAAAAGGAGTAGTACCAAGGGGAGTTTTATAAGCAGTGCGATAAGCCCATAGGGCATCGTTGATTTTTGTCGCCCAATCTTTTCGATTACGCCCGACGGTTTTCTCAAGGATAGCCTTTAGTTGTCGATTAGAGACTTCTACCTGTCCACTGGTCTGTGGATGGTAAGGAGAAGCTACCTTGTGTGAGACGCCATATTTTTTTAATAGAGCTTCGAAGCTTCTTTCGATGAAATGGGAGCCTCCATCAGAAATCACGGTTCTCGGCACTCCGAACCGTGGGAAGATAATATCTTTGAATAGTTTGATGACTGGTTTCGAATCACAAGTGGCGGTTGGTATAGCTTCAACCCATTTGGAGACGTAGTCCACCTCCACAAGGATGTAAGAGAATCCATTAGAAGATGGGAATGGCCCCATATAGTCTACTCCCCAGACGTCAAATATCTCTACTTCTTACCATAGATTCAGTGGCATTTCATCTCTCTTGGTTATATTGCCAGCTCTTTGACACTTATCACATGATATGACAAAATCATAACAATCCTTGGATAAAGTTGGCCAGAAAAATCCACATTGCAAAACTTTTAAGGCAGTCTTTTTAGAGCTCATATGCCCACCCACGGGTCCTGAGTGGCATTGTTCCAAAATGGAATGGGCTTCTTCTTTGGCGACGCAACGTCTATACAATCCATCCGCGCAGAGTTTGAAGAGATATGGTTCATCCCAATAGTAATGCTTCACATCATGCATAAATTTCTTCAGACCGTTCCCTGTGTATTGAGGATGGATGACTCCGGCGGCAAGGTAGTTTACTAAGTCTGAATACCATGGTTCAGATTCTGAGACTCTCATAAGTTGATCGTCTGGTAGAGAGTCGTTTATCGGAATTCCTTCAGCATCCAGAGTGTGGATGCGACTTAGGTGATCTGCTACGACATTCTCCGTTCCTTTCTTATCTCGTATTTCTAGGTCAAATTCTTGTAGAAGGAGTATCCATCTGATCAGCCTTGGCTTAGCATCCTTCTTTGCCATAAGGTAACGGATGGCAGCATGGTCTGTGTAAACGATTACCTTTGAACCAGTAAGGTAGGATCTGAATTTATCGAAGGCATAGATGACTGCCAAAAGTTCCTTTTCAGTAGTGGCATAGTTCCTTTGAGCTTCGTCGAGGGTTTTCGATGCATAATAGATAACATAATGTTTCTTCTCAATGCATTGTCCTAAGACTGCACCTACTGCGTAGTCGCTGGCATCACACATAATTTCAAAGGGGTGCTCCCAATTTGGAGCTCTAATAATAGGGGTAGTCGTAAGGGCTTTCTTCAGCGTATCGAAACTTTTGATGCATTCCTTATTGAAATTGAAATTAGCATCTTTGAGAAGTAAATTGGTCATCGGCTTTGTTATCTTAGAAAAATCATGTATAAACCTTCTATAGAATCCAGCGTGACCGAGAAAAGCACGAACTTCTTTCACATTTGTGGGTATTGCCAATTTAGATATGACTTCTATCTTGGCTTTATCAACTTCAATTCCTTTGTTGCTAACCTTGTGGCCCAAAACTATGCCTTCCTTTACCATAAAGTGGCATTTCTCCCAATTTAGCACCAGATGTGCTTCTTCACAGCGTTTGAGTACCATGGAGAGGTGCTTAAGTCAAGAATCAAAGGAGTCACCATATACAGAAAAGTCGTCCATGAAAACCTCCATAACTGTTTCAGTAAGCCCTGCAAAAATGGCAGTCATGCAACGTTGAAAAGTTGCAGGGGCATTACACAAGCCAAATGGCATCCTTTTAAAAGCATATGTCCCGAAGGGACAGGTGAAAGTTGTTTTCTCTTGATCATCTGGATGTATGGGGATCTGATAGAATCCAGAGTAACCGTCCAGGTAACAGAAGTATTCTTGGTGAGCCAATCTTTCCAAAACCTGATCGAGGAAGGGCATAGGAAAATGATCCTTCCGAGTGGCCTTGTTTAATTTTCTATAATCAATACACATCCTCCACCCAGTCACTGTTCGGGTGGGGATGAGCTCATTGTTTTCATTTCTTGTGACAGTGGTACCTCCTTTCTTGGGTACAACATGAACTGGGCTCACCCATGGTGAGTCCGATATCGGGTATATTATTCCAGCTGTAAGGAGTTTGATGATCTCACGACGGACCACTTCCTTCATATTCGGGTTTAATTTTTGTTGATGCTCGATTGTTGGCTTATGGTCTTCCATCATGGGAATTCTGTGCATGCACAAAGCTTGACTGACCCCTATGAGGTCACTCATTCTGTAGCCTATGGCTTTCTTGCTCTCCTTTAAAACTTCCAGAAGTTGCTCTTCTTGTTTGGTTGTTAAGCCAGAGTTTAAAATGACGGGACAAACTTTGAGATCATCTAAGAACATATACTTCAGTCCTTCAGGTAGGGGCTTCATTTCAGGAGGTTCTGGTTTTTCACTGATTTCTTCTGGGGTTTCGGTAACCTTCAATTCCTCATCGGTAGCTTCAGGATTTCCCTTAGCAGAGTCGGGAGGTTCGACGCAATCCTTATCTTGTTGGTCGGTATGTTCATCATTAAAAGGGTCATATAGAGAAGTTTCCAAAGGATCGCATGACTCGTGATATTCTTGAGTAAGTTGTGACATCTGCTCAACACAATCTATCAGATAGACTTCCTCCTGTATACTCGGTCTCCTCATGCTTTCAAAGACTTTGAACTCCAGAGTTTCTTTTCCTAACCTGAGCAGTAAGGTTCCGGCTTCAACATCGATAAGAGCTCTAGCAGTAGCGAGAAAAGGGCGACCGAAGATAATAGGGTATTTGGTGTCTTCTTTTATGTCCATGATGACAAAATCACATGGGACATATGCGTCCTTGCCTACTTTGACCGGGATGTCTTCGAGAATTCCTAATGGTCTTTTTACTGAATTGTCCGCAAGTTGAATTGTCATGGCAGTTGGAAGCAATTCTTCGAACCCTAGTCTCTTACATAGACTGAGCGGCATAATAGAAATACTTGCGCCAAGATCCGCCAATCCTTTCTTACATGATGAATCGCCAATGTGACATGAGATTCCGAAAGATCTTGGATCTTTTTGTTTCTTTGGCATCTTGCTTAGTATGATATCAGATGTAGTTGCAGCCAATTTCACAGTTTCACATTCTTCAGTGATGTACTTCTTGGTGAGAAGCGACTTTAGATATTTGGTCCAGGCTGGTATCTCATTAAGAGCATCCAAGAATGGTATATCAACATGGAGCTTCTTCATAGCTTCTTTGAATTTGATGAATCTAGTATCAAACTTGGTTTCCCTCAGACGGGATGGGAAAGGGACATGAGGCTTATATACAGGAATTTCTGGTTCAGGAGTCTCTACTTCTTCATTGGTAGGTTTCTCAGAAATCCCCTTATCATTATTTCTCTCCTTCGGTTGCGGTTCTGATGTTGTTGAGTTTTGACCAGTCAAGGGTTCATTCTCCTCAGGGATATCCATAGTTGTTTTCGCTGGTGGATCCGAATAACTTTTCCCTGATCTTGTGGCGATAACCTTCAGCTGCTCCGGATGTTTCGGATTGTTCTCAGGTTGTCCAGTGAAGATCCCAGCTTGTGGCTTAATACTAGCAGCAAGTTGAGCTAGTTGAGTTTCAATAGCCTTCTGCTGGGCTTGTTGATTGGCTATCATCGTTTGTTGTGCTTGCAATAACTTTTCAATGGTAGATAGCTTGTCATCAGAAGGGATGGGTCCTGTTTGACCCTGTTGTTGGTTCAAGCTTTGATACTGAGAGTTGTTCTGATAATTGTTATAGTTTCTATTCTGAAAGTTTCCCTTGAAGTTTCCTTGATTCCCAAAGTTCTGTTGCTGATTTAACTGATACCCAGATGGGCCTCTTGGTTGATTATTTGGAACAAATTGATGTGAGTTCATAGCTCCTGAAGGATTTCCGTACTGGAAGCCTGGGTGATTCCTATTTTGATTTGGATTGTAAAAGTTCTGCCCAGGGTTGGTGTTAATAGCATTAAGATTTTCCATCTGGAAACTATCTCCTTGTCCACAGGCATTGCTTAAAACAACATCATAGAGGACATTGCATGATAGTGTTGAATGGTCAGTGCCTTTACACGCTTCACAAAACAAAGAAGTGGACTTGACTTGTTCTGGTTGCCTAGTTGGAGAATGTCCTCTTCCAATTGCAGCAAGGGATGATTCTATGTGATCTTGCTTTGCGACCAAGACTTTCAAAGTTTCAGCTATAGATTTGTATTCTGGGATAGCATCAGCCATAGCTACCTTTAGGACTCCTTTACCAACAGATCTACCCCAGTTGGCTTGGTTTTCTGCTCCCAGGGTGACAACTCTCCATGCGCTGTCGTAACTTTGCCGCATGAAGTTCCCTCCGGACGAGGAATCAAGGAACATCTTAACATCATCTTCCACACCCCTATAGAATATCTCGATCAGCTGGTTCTTAGGAATTCCATGGTGTGGGCATTTTCGTAGGAGCTCCTTGTACCTATCCCAAGCTTCGGAAAGAGTTTCACCTGGGACTTGAGTGAAATTTGTGATTCGTCCCCTGATTTCGTAGGTAAGAGATGGGGGGTAGAATTTTTCCAGAAAGGCGTTTTGAAGCTGCTCCCAGGTGGTGATGGGTACATCACTCTTCAGTGAGTTGTACCAACTAATGGCTTTGTCAGCCAGAGAGTACTTGAAGAGACGGAGTCGAATAGCATCATCAGAGACTCCATTTTGCTTCGTCATGGCACACAGGTCAATGAATCTGAGAAGATGACCTTGGTTGTCTTCAGCTTGTTTACCGTAGAATGGGTTGTTCTGAAGCAAGGTTATCCAATGTGCTCTAATCTCAAAGTTGGCAGCTTCGATGGGAGGAGGCTGCACCGGATGATATACATTTGCGGCCTTTGGGATAGAGAACTCTCTAAGATCCTTCTGAAGTTCCGCTGCCTGCGCTGCTGCTTGTGCTGCTAAGATCTCCTGTTGAACCGCAGCTCTAGCTTCTTGCATGAACCTCTCTCTCTGCGCATTGATGGCTTGAGCTACCCTACGGGCTACTTCTTCTTCTTGCGCCATTCTGGCTTGATTCTCTCGGATCTGACGATGGAAGGTTCTATCGATCTCGGGATCAAAGCTCGCAGTCAGTCCGAGACTATCCGAACGGTGCATACACTAATCGTCAAGAGCACCTGAAACTTAAAAAGGTTTGAAAGTGAGATCCTTGGAGTAGAATAAAGATCAAGTAGATGAGCGATAGTTTCAAAAAGAAAAACAAAATCCTAGATTAGTCTTAAAAGAACTTGATTTGACTGACTGATTCCGTTGTCCCCGGCAACGGCGCCAGAATTTGATGTGGCTTTTGAATGCACTTAACAAATTCACTCGGGGTTTATATCCCCGAGCTTTTACCAAAACCAAGTGCAACAATACCACCCGCAAGCGGACGGATCTTATCGCAGTATAGTTTAGGATCGAACCCAAAGGACAACATTTTTAAGAATCCTTGTCAGTTAGACCTAGCTCAAGTAAAACTAATATTTAGAACAATAGGTTAATTTTGGTTTGATTAAACTAATTGCAAGAAAGTAAACGTGGAATAAAAGATGGGTTTAGATTAATGATACGAAATCGCTGGGATGGTACCGGGTTTGACCACCGCTACACACACAATCATACTCTCTTGCGAACAATCCAGGCACGAAATAACACTCCAAGTAGAGCTGCTGCAGAACCCCCCTTACGGGCGTCAGGTCCGCGTAAGCGTCACCATAGGCAGCCGATTTCTCATCGCCATCCGGATCATACGTCTTACGGCTCTGAAGATACAGAAATCCACGGAGGCTGTGAACCCCCCTTTCGGGCGTTAGGCGCACAGAAGTGTCACCGAAGGTTAGGCGGACCGTCCCCTCGCGGATCATACACTTACGACCTCGATGAAATCCCATCCTATTTCTAATCAGGGAGTCAACCGCGGAAACCGCAAAGCAAACAAGCGACTATTGAACGTGTAAACATCGACGAAAAGCACGAAGATACAAAATCCAACTAAGGCTGTGAACCCCCCTTTCGGGCGTCAGGCGCACACAAGTGTCACCGAAGGTTAGGCGGACCGTCCCCTCGCGGATCCTACACCTACTACCTCAAGGAATCCTATCGGAAGTTCTCGTCAAGGAGTCTAACATGCTAAACGACATTCATACCTATGCATTGAAGTTCTCGCAACATAGGGAGCACAAAGATGGAAACACGCACATAACCAACTCACAAGCTTAACGATAAACGACAAAATGAAGAGTTATATACATTGCCATGGAAAGTTTAACAAGAGAACATGGTTTGCATGGGCAGCGGGGCTAGTCCCTGCACCCCAGCGAAAGAGGACTACTCGCTCATGATGCGAGGTACAAGAAAGATAGAAGAAGAAGATAGATCCGCCATGAGCTCGGTGCAGAAGGTGGACGCAGCCCGGTGAAGAAGATGCGCTCTTTGCTCCGTCTTCTTCTCCTTCTTAGCCTCCTTGGACGCAACACCAGTTGTAGGTGGAGTGGAACTTGATCGGGATGGTGCTCTGGCAGCCTTTCGGCGTCCGGAACCGATGCCTCAAATGGGGACCCTGGGGGTCTATTTATAGTTTCAGATCTGACGCCAAACGGTCTGGAGACCGTTTGGGCGCCAAACGGTCTTGAGACCGTTTGGGCGCCAAACGGTCTTGAGACCGCTTGGGCACCAAACGGTCTTGAGACCGTTTGGGCGCCAAACGGTTTGGAGGATGTTTGAGCGCCAAACGGTCTTGCTTTGATCGGTCTGGCTTTGGCATGGTCGCGCGGCTTTAGTTCTTCAATCGTTCCTTGCGCTCGCATCGAACGGTCTTAGGACCGCGCAGGACCAAACGGTCTTGGGACCGCACGACCAAACAGTCTTGGGACCGCGTGGGACCAAACGGTCTTGGGACCGCGTGGGACCAAACGGTCTTGGGACCGCATGGGACCAAACGGTCTTGGGACCGCGTGGGACCAAACGGTCTTGGGACCGCATGGGACCAAACGGTCTTGAGACCGCATGGGACCAAACGGTCTTGGGACCGCATGGGACCAAACGGTCTTGAGACCGCATGGGACCAAACGGTCTTGGGACCGCATGGGACCAAACGGTCTTGAGACCGCATGGGACCAAACGGTCTTGGGACCGCATGGGACCAAACGGTCCTGGGACCGCATGGGACCAAACGGTCTTGGGACCGCATGGGACCAAACGGTCTTGGGACCGCATGGACTTCTTAGGCAAATGGTTTCGTCTTGTTCTTTGTGTATTCCAGCAAACGATCTTGAGACCGCATGGATCCAAACGGTCTTGAGACCGTTTGCATGGAGTTGCCTGCTATACCTACATAAAATGAAAGATATTTAGTTAAAACCTTGATTATTGAATCACTTAGTAGTTTTGTGCATTATGATTCATATTAGGGTGAAAAGATATGGAATAGATATTAAATTGTTCCAAAAAGGTAATTGAAAATTATGATGAGTATGCACTCATCACCTATGCATTTGTATATCTTATAAATACCCTCTACTAAGACAATGTAAGAGGAAGCCAATGGCTCCATTTTGTATCAATCTCCTAAATCTAATATGGTATCAGAGAATAATGAGCCTTAACCGGCCCCTTCCTCCTCCTATCCTGCTACCCGTACCCTCTCCTCTTTCTCAAGATCTCAGGACTCTACCACAGCTGCACCCTAGCCACCAGCAACCAAAAATAAGGTAGTTGTTGCTGTGTGCTCTTCACCATGCTCACTCGACACCTTTCCTCTTCTCTCTACTATACAATTCAAAAGTTTTAGCAAAGCTCTGATCTTGTCCTCTTCTTCATCTTCTCCCAACAACATACAACAACGTCTACTGTCTTCATTTCAAACCCTTACGCCTACTATTTCTGCAGCAAGGGTGAGTCTTTTCACTCCTCGCCAACCATTAAAAGGGGTTGCGCTTTCATCTGCTGCCCTGCTATATCCCGGATCCGCCGCAACCACTCAAATCAGGTGTTGTCGTTCCGTGGCAACCCACAGACGTACATCAACCGGGCACTATCATGTCCTCATCCAAGAGAACTGCAAAACCTCCAGATGCCATGGGCTCATCACTGATCTGTAGTGCCACTCCACCTACTCGATTCGCCAGTTCCTCCATCTGCCTCAGTCTCCTTTCTCCGATTGTCCTTCTAGTAGTCCTGGCCATCTCTGTTGCCTTACCCTCTGAATCTATCGCCGTCGCCCCTCTGGATCTGAGTCTGTCACCCGCCGAATACCCTCTCCCTTCTCCATAGATCTGCACTCCCCCTCGTCAACCCCGTCCGGCATTACCTTGCCATGGCCTCCCTTGGCCTCTGCATCATTGCTGCAATCTTTGTCGTGCTCTCTGCTTCCATCATCGTCAAACTCACAAGTGCCATCTTCATCGTCCTCGCAACAAAACCTCCATCACCAATGCCTCCGTCATTGCTGTTTCTTTTGCCTCTGCCATCACCATCAACGTCGAGTTCGCCATTGCCATCGTGGGCATGCTCGCCCCTGTCATCTCTGTTGGCACACCGCTGTTATTGCCCCGATCATCACCATCATACTCATCCCTGCCATGGCCATCACACTTGGCTGCGTCTACACACTTGTTGTTTGTTGCTCATTCTTTCTCCCAAAAACAAGTCTACCACCATTGTGGGCTCCGATCTCTAAACCACGATATAATCACGAATTAAACTTAGCGGAAGCAATCGATAAACAGCGGAAGACAAAAATCACGGCAAATTAAAACTTTTCGAGACAAGAGCTTGAAACCACAAACCTTTTCCATTGAAAAAGGATTTAAACTGTATACATCTCTGTCAAATTACTTCTTGAGTAATTATATACAACAAGATACAAAATCTCAAGAATTCACAACCAAAAGACTCCAAGACTTGAGTGTACAGAGGACACATAGGACAGACTCTAACTACAACACTTGGCAGGCTGAATCTCCACCTGAGATTAATCACTACTCCTGGTGCTGCTGCTGTTGGGATTGGTCACCTGTAGACCTGTTCCTCCGTCCTCGACGTCCACCTAAAAAGTTGAAGTCTACGGGGGGAAACAATTTTACATAATTGTCCCACCGAGAGTTATAACTCTCCGCCAGAAGCTTTATTATAACATTTAAGGAATATCATAGACAAGATAACATAAATCCTACAACTACAGGTTTAAAAACAAGTGAAACAACTTCTACTTAGGCAGTCATGTCTTTAAAGCATATAAAGGACATGTATACAAAATGTCTGAACAGATCATTAAGGTAAACAATGTAGCAACAAACATTCTTCCTCGTAGATAAACCTAAGCAGATATACTACGCAGTTGTTTATGTTTTACAAACATTATTATGCCCTGTGGAGATGAGGCATACCACTCATACTCCAACTGATCGCTGAGAAGTCACATCAGTATCATACATAGGTCATTAAAAGAGCCGGATTCTTATGACCTCATCATCCTCAGTCAGTTAGAGGATTGTTTGCTAGACATCTGGCAGGACGTCTTTTGTTATAGCTCACCAGGGTAAACTGGTCCTTCGCTATTTTAGAGTTACAGTGGCGTTCTGTACTCTCTTCGTCATCGGAAGATTTCTTGTTTATCTCTCACCGATACGGTGTTTGTGTTTTCTTTGGGAGATTTATGATACATCTCATCATCTGGTTTTATAGTGAACGATTGACGGTATCAATTCCTACACTAGGATGTAAGGATTTACGCATCCATTTCCCCCACATACTCAAAGGTATGTGATCCAGGAGTTCCCTTGGGAAAACCTGTTTCACCATCATTTAGTCTCTGACAATGATGGATCTATGATCAGGGATCTACATTATACTTGATTAGTTAGGTGCATTCAGTATTCTTTTACATCATACATTGTTCTTAAAACAATAACAATAGTCATAACAACTATGAAAGTAGAATACTAAATGTAGCAAACCTAACTCACATCAATCATCATTTCTCAGTATACTCATCACAAGTCATCTCTAAAGCATGACCTTGATGGTATTCATGGCTCTTACAGCCCATTATAACATAGAATGCCATTGTCAAGGCAACAAGATATTTCACTATGCATAAAGCTAACAATCATGCTTTTAATGAATATAATATCATCATCCATACCTAGATATGATCACCTTCATATCAGAACATGCATGGTTAATTCAACTGATAAAGGTAAATCAAACAAGCATATACTTTCCACTCTTTATCATAAGAGCTAAGTTCTCTGATTATCATTAATTAGAGGTTACTTACTCATATTGCATGTCATCACCCTTGAATTAGGGTTTACTATTCACATTATGGTGAATTGAACTCATAACATCATCATGTATGAGTATCATCATCATTGATGCTCTCAGATTAGTCTAAGATTCATCAATTATCAAGATTAGGGTTTCTATGATCTCACATAGGTGGATCATACTCTAATCATGCATATTCATGTGTGTTGAAGGTACTTTTCTTGAGTTTCCATCATAAAAAGGTACTTTCTCTCTCTTAAGATACTTTCTCTCTCCTCATATTTGTAGATGGTGATAACAAAAATCTAGATCAAGTTGGGTTAAGTCCCCTTTGATTAACATAGACCAAATCACCACTAATGAGTGATTAGGGTTTGATTAAAACAAGGTTTCACTCAATTAAACCTTTCAAGGGTATTATGGTAAATTACACATTGATCATCATCATGGGTTAATTTACTAACCACTTGACTCCTAAGGTATCTTGGTACCATTAGGGTTTAGGTTGAACAACTATTAAACCATTTAAGCCCTCAAGGCATTAAGCAAACTTATCCTTAAAAGTCTTTAATAGATTTCACACCTTCAACCTTCATGTGACCTTGAGGTCGTATGCCCCCATTCGACCTTGAGGTCGTATGCCCCCATTCGACCTTGAGGTCGTATAACCTTATACGACCATGAGGTCGTATAACGTCATACGGTTTGAAACCGAATACCCCTATACGGTTTGAGGTCGAATGACCTTATACGGTTTGAGATCAATTGACCCTATACGATCTTTAAGTTGAATAGATTTATACAGTTTGAGGTCATATAGATCCATACGGTCTTGAAGTCATATAGATCCATACGGTCTTGAAGTCGTATAGATCCATACGGTCTTGAAGTCGTATGACCTAAAGAGCTCAAGATCGTATAGACCTCCAAGGTGGTTCAAAGGGTAAACTCAATTAGGGTTTCCTATGTTGAAGCCATCAATTGGCCTTAAGATTGTTAACCACTTACCAATTGAGACAATTAGGGTTAGCCTTAACCACTTGGTCACTCAATTGACCCCCTATTGATATCCAATTAGGGTTGGAGTTGGTTCAATTAAGGTCTATATACGTTCAACCATCAACTTCAACAATGTGGAATCAAATCGAAGTTGAACCCCTCAATTGATCTCCAATTGGGCTCAAACTTGGCCCAAACAGTCTTGAGGTCATATGGACATCATCCATACGGTCTAGAGACCGTTTTCCCAAAGTTTGACCAAAAACCAAGTGGGTTAGATTAGGGTTGAACTCCAATTAGGGTTAAAATCAGCATTTTTATCAATTCATCAACTTATTTGCAATTGGACCCTCAACCTATAAAATTATCTCAACCTTGGATCTCCATACGGTCTTGGGTTGTGCCCAAACGGTCTTGAGACCGTTTGGAGGAACCCCCAAACGGTCTTGAGACCGTTTGGGTCCTTCAACCCAAAACTCAACAAGATCTATACTTAAAAACAGCAGTTTCAACCCAATTAGGGTTAGGGTGTTGAAGTGGCTTCAACTCTCAATCCGTTTGGAATTAGTCCATAAAATTTGGAGAGTTGTTAATTAACATATTTATGAACAGTAATATCATACGGTCAATGCTTGGTCAACCATCTTATACGGTTTTCAAACCGTTTACCCAAAAAGACACTTTAAGTAGATTGAAAATCAGAACTAAATTCAAATAAACTTGCTACTTGTTTTGCCTATATCTCACGATTCCTTTGGAGTTAACCTCTCAAATTTTGGGAGTGATTAGCCTACATAATTGTGGACAGAAAACGTATACGGTCCACACTTGGTCAACGCAGCCATATGGTCTTAAGACCATATGCATTCATACGACCTTGAAACCGTTTGCCCATCAAACAGTTTGCAAACCGTATGGGCAACTTGGTTGAGGTCGTATGGAAAAGTGGAAACCGTGGATAAACATAGGAAATAACGCCCCCATCTTCTTCCTCAAGAACAGCAACAGTTCCTCACGGTTTTGCTTGCAAGGAAGCAAGGGAAGATAGGGAAGAAGAAGAACTAGTAACTAAAAGCATAGAAAAGATGTATATAACAAAGCATAGGTTTAGAGTTATAAAACCCGCCTAAAGCTTGCTCCTTGAGCTCCAAGCCTTTAATGGCGTCCAAGAAGCTCCACAGGTCGGCCAAGGTGAATCTTCCAAGGAAAGTTGAGAATAGATGGCTAGAAAGATAGAGTTAAGTAAGCTAGCCATGAATTTGACCTTGAATTCGAGTTTCATCCATGAGTTTAAACAAAAGAGATGATCCAAAACCTACCTTGTACTCCCTTGGTCGTCCTCCTGAGCTCCAGAGCTCTCCTTAGTCGGTTTGCGCAAGGGAAAATAGTGAAGGAAACAAAAGAAGTGTTCCCTTGTAAAGAGGGGAAAAAGGGTTATATACGTGGGTGTATTTTCATCATAAACACATGGGTTCTCCTTATTTTCAACTAAGTCCCTCCTTTCTTCTTTGCTCGTCCCTTCTTCTTATTTCTAAGGACAACCTTCTTCTAAGGTCAAGAAATGAAGGCAAAGAGGATCAACCTATTACTAAAGCACACACATAAAAGGGCTATAGTACTTTCACCCTGATTATTCAATCACAAAGGTGTTTTTCATTATATGATTATTCAAAAGAAGTAACCTCTTCATCATTTCTTATCTAAATGATGACAAGAGTCCTACAAGATATTTTAGATGATGTATTTTACAAGTTGCACCCCTCAAATTGGGTAAATTGCACTTTACCCCAATTTAGGGTTTTCAATCATAGGGATTACTTCCACAGCTGCACCTTGGTGCTCAAGCTTGGGAAATCCCTCAAACTTTATCATAAACATCCTCATGATGTCTCAACATCAGAGGAACATCTTAACCTGTGAATATTGCAAGTTAACCCCTCTAAATGGGTAATTTGCACATAGGTCCCTGCATTACAAAATAATGCTACAACTTTATATAAAAAGGAGCAAAATTAAAAGAAAATGTTCCTGAGGAACTTAATTACATGCCAGGGAGTGTTCACAAGTATATAATTACATATTTAGGCAAAACTTCTAGGGTTAGGTTATAACCCAGGTCAGGGATGTTACAAATTATCCACCGCTTCACAAGGATTTCGTCCCCGAAATCGATAAAACGTATTTAAGAGAAAAGAGCAGGGTATTTCCTTCTCGTCTCATCCTCTAGTTCCCAAGTGGCTTCTTCAACACCACGATGATTCCAGAGGACTTTCACAAGGCTTATATCTTTCTTCTTAAACTTTTTAGTTTTGTTATCTAGGATTGACACTGGTCCCTCCTCATATGTTATATCTTCATTCAATTCTACTTCCATAGGTTGTAGAACTGATTCGGTGTTGGGGTGACATTTCCTCAACATGGAAATGTGAAACACAGGGTGTAACTTCTGCAACTCCTGAGGTAACTCTAGTCTATAGGCCACCTTTCCAACTCTTTCAACAATTGGATAAGGTCCCATAAATCTAGGAGCTAACTTCCCTTTTCTTCCAAAACGAAGGACTCCTTTCCAAGGTGAGACCTTGAGATACACTCTGTCTCCAACCTGGAACTCTAGGGGTCTACGACGTTTGTCAGCATACGACTTCTGCCTATCATGTGCAGTCTTAAGCTGTTGTTGTATAACTTTAATCTTCTATGTGGTTTGTTGCACAAGATCAGGACCTAACAACTGGTGCTCACCAGTCTCATACCAACACAAGGGTGATCTACAAAGTCTACCATACAAAGCTTCATAGGGTGCCATATCAATGCTATGCTGATAGCTATTGTTATAGGCAAACTCTATCAAGTTCAGATCTAGATCCCAACTCCCGGTAAACTGGAGAACACATGCTCTCAATAGGTCTTCCAAGGTTTGTATAGTCCTTTCTGACTGTCCATCAGTCTGTGGGTGAAAGGATGTACTAAACCTTAACTTGGTGCCTAGGGCTCTGTGTAACTGCTCCCAAAAGCGACTTGTAAACTGGGGAGCTCTGTCAGAAACTATTGTGACAGGAACTCCGTGCAAACGTACTATCTCTTGCACATATAACTGGGATAACCTTTCAGCAGAATAGGTTGTTTTGACAGGTAAGAAATGTGTTGTCTTTGTCAACCTATCAACAATTACCCAAATGGAATCATGTCCTTTGTTTGTCCTGGGTAGGCCAACAACAAAGTCCATGGTCACATGGTCCCACTTCCACTGTGGTATGGGTAAGGGTTGCATTGTTCCTGCAGGTTTCTGGTGTTCAGCCTTGACCTGCTGACACACAAGACACCTCAGAACAAACTCAGCTACATCCTTCTTCATCCCAGGCCACCAATACATATCTTTCAAGTTTCGATACATTTTGGTGCTCCCCGGATGCATAGCATACATAGAAGAATGAGCTTCCTCCAGAACTAACTTCCTCAGGTTATCTACATCTGGTACTATCATCCTCCCATGATAGCATGCCACTTGGTCATCTGACTCATGAAAACCTTCTTGCTTCTCACTACTATACTTAGATCTAATCTGCTGAACTGCAGCATCTACTTGTTGTGCCTCCTTTATCTGCTCTCTTAGAGTAGGTTTAATCTGCATCTCAGCTAACAAACCGACTAACAATGACACCTTCAACTGCACATTGTCTTGCCTCAAAGAGATAAGCATATCTCTCCTAGAGCATACTAAGGAACTTAGTTGTGCTCTATCCATGGTTGATGTTGCTGATTTCCTACTCAAAGCATCTGCAACCACATTGGCCTTGCTCAGATGGTAATCAATAGTACAGTCGTAGTCCTTGATTAACTCCATCCAGCGACGTTGCCTCATGTTAAGCTCATGCTGAGAGAAGATATACTTAAGGTTCTTGTGGTCTGTGAAAATCTGGAAGGTTTCTCCGTAGAGATAATGTCTCCAGATCTTCAAGGCATGAACCACAGCAGCTAACTCTAGATCGTGTGTCGGATAATTCTCCTCGTGTTTCTTAAGCTGTCGGGAAGCAAAAGAAATCACTTGTTTATCCTGCATCGACACACATCCAAGTCCATTCTTGGAGGCATCACAGAAGACTACATATCCTTTTCCTGGCTCAGGTAGCACAAGCACAGGTGCACTTGTCAACCTCTCCTTCAACAGCTGAAAGGACTGTTGACACTTATCACTCCAGGCAAAAGGAACATCTTTCCGGGTTAACTTGGTCAAAGGTAAGGCTATAGAGCTGAAATTCTTAATAAACCTTCGATAGTAACCAGCTAACCCCAAGAAACTTCTAATCTCCGTCGGTGTCTTTGGTTGTTCCCACTGTAGAACAGATTCCACCTTTGCAGGGTCAACACGAATTCCCGAGGCAGATATCACATCCCCAAGAAAAGACACTTCAGGTAACCAAAACTCACACTTGCTAAACTTTGCATAAAGCTTATGTTCTCTTAGCAAAGTCAAAGTTTGGCGAAGATGTTGTTGATGCTGCTGAGCATCCTTACTATAAATCAGTATGTCATATATGAAGACGACAACACACCGATCAAGGAAGGGTCGAAAGACTCTATTCATGAGTTCCATGAATGCAGCTGGTGCATTGGTTAGTCCAAACGACATAACCGTGAACTCATAGTGACCATATCTTGTCCTAAAGGCTGACTTGGATATGTCACTGTCCTTAATGCGGAGTTGATGATATCCAGACCTTAAGTCTATCTTGGAGAAGACCGTTGCACCACGCAACTGGTCAAAAAGATCATCAATCCTAGGCAACGGGTACTTGTTCTTTATTGTTACTTTATTAAGTTGTCTATAGTCAATGCACAATCACATTGACCCATCTTTCTTTTTAACAAACAAGACCGGAGCACCCCAAGGTGAGGTACTCGGTCGAATGAAACCCTTCTCAAGTAACTCTTGAAGCTGTTTCTTGAGTTCTGCCATCTCGGCAGGCGCCATCCTATAAGGAGTCTGGGCTATAGGTTTCGTATCTGGGACCAAATTGATTTCAAAATCAATCTCCCGAGGTGGTGGTATACCAGGAAGTTCTTCAGGAAACACATCCTCGAATTCCCTGACTATAGGAACTTCAGTAGGATTGGGACTCTCCTTGGTAACATCTACCACATGGGCTAAGAATGCATAACATCCTTGCCTCATCAGCTTATCAGAAACTATAGTTGATACAAGACAGGTGGGCAGAATCTTTCTTTCTCCTTGAAAGATCCATGTGTTGCTTTCATCAGCAAACACTGCCAACTTGGACTCACAATCCAAGACAACTCGATACCTTTCCAAGGTATCCATCCCTAGGATTACATCAAATCCTTGCATATCAAGCGGTATAAGGTCCACTTGAATGCGATGCTTAGAAAAGAAGAGGATGCAGGGAGAGCATACTTCCTGCAGAACGGCAGACCCACTCAACGGAGTCTCCAACAGCAAACTATCTGCCCTATGACTAACCGTCATATTGCAGTTGCGAATAACTCTTCGAGTGATGAAAGAGTGCGTAGCACCCGGATCAATCAGAAAAGATATTACACAAGATTTAGACATATCAGAATATAGAAGTTCCATCTGACCTGTCACCACTTGTGGATTGACCACTGCTTCTGGTGGGTTCATAGCATAGAACCTCGCTGTAGCCTGTTGTTGAGGTGGTGTTGATGATCCAGCTTGAGATGCTTGCCCGCGTCCTCGAGCTGGTCCTCGAGATTGCCCTCTCTGTGATCCCTGTTGACCTTGTCTCGGAGGCTGTGTCACACTAACATGCTTAGATCGACAGTCCTTCATCAAATGTCCCACCTTACCACAGTTGTAGCAGCTTCTCTCCTGTTGTTGTGGTCTTGGTGGTCCAGTCACTGACACTGATGCAGAACTCTGAGTCTCCCGAGGCGGTTGTCCTCGTCCTCTACCTCTACTTGGAGACCACTGAGTCTGAGAACTAAATCTAGGTGGTGGAGGGTAAGGTGCAGAGGATCTAGGCTTCTTAAAGTCCCTAGATGAAGAACCCTGGAACTGTGGATATCTTTTCTGAGTTTGCCTTTTCTCAACCACAGATCTCTCTATCCTTCGGACTTACTCAACGAAGGTAGAGAATCTCTCTCGGTTTTCTAAGGCAGATACCGGGGTAGTCATGTCAGCATTCAAACCCTTCTCGAATCTCCTGATTCTTTCTTCTTCTGTGGCAGCCATGTGCGGACAAAACTGCAACAACTCCATGAACTTAGCTTCATACTCGCTAATGTTCATCATACCCTGCCCCGATCTCTCAAATTGAGAGATCTTCTCGTCTAGGAAGGTCTTTGGGAAATATCTATGCACGAATTCCCGCCGAAAGTCTTCCCACAAGATCTCCATTCCAGGTCTCTTCTGCTCTTCCATTGTCCTCCAATGACCAGCGCTTCCTTTGAGAAGATAGACTGCATGTCTGACCTTCTCAACTTCAGGGATATTGAGAATCCTAAAAGCCTTCTCCAGCTCTGTCAACCACAGATCAGCATCTGTGGGGTCGGCAGTCCCAAAGTACTCGGTAGCTCCGACATGACGTAGTCGCTCAAACGTCTTCCTGATACCTTGACCTTCTGGTTGAACATGTGCCCTGGGTGCAGGCATGGGCATCCTGTCGGTTATGTGTGTCATGGCAGTCATAAACTGCCCGAACATTGTCTGAACTGCTGGGTTACCCATGTCGGCTGGGTCGAACTGGGGTGGCTCCCTGGGTTGCTCAGGTATGGGTTGTTTTATTTCTGGTACTCTTGCACCGCCTTGTGGTGCAGCTATGCTACTCTCTGCCACGTGCTCTTCATGTGGCTCTGACATTCTTGTGTATCTTCTTCTCCTGAGGAGCAGAAGATTCTATTAGATAAGGAAGGAATACTAAAGGTAGACTCGACTTCCTAAGTCCTATGCCTCTGTAGACTCGACGAACCTAGAGCTCTGATACCACTTAATTGTGGGCTCCAATCTCCAAACCACAATATAATCACGAATTAAACTTAACGGAAGCAATCGATAAACAGCGGAAGACAAAAATCACGGGAAATTAAAACTTTTCAAGACAAGAGCTTGAAACCACAAACCTTTTCCATTGAAAAAGGATTTAAACTGTATACATCT
The DNA here is from genome assembly GCA_963693085.1 of Alisma plantago-aquatica. Taxonomy (NCBI): domain Eukaryota; kingdom Viridiplantae; phylum Streptophyta; class Magnoliopsida; order Alismatales; family Alismataceae; genus Alisma; species Alisma plantago-aquatica. Next base: position 67,682,834 of record OY856411.1, on the reverse strand, counting down.
CTGTCAAATTACTTCTTGAGTAATTATATACAACAAGATACAAAATCTCAAGAATTCACAACCAAAAGACTCCAAGACCTGAGTGTACAGAGGACACATAGGACAGACTCTAACTACAACACTTGGCAGGCTGAATCTCCACCTGAGATTAATCACTACTCCTGGTGCTGCTGCTGTTGGGATTGGTCACCTGTAGACCTGTTCCTCCGTCCTCGACGTCCACCTAAAAAGTTGAAGTCTACGGGGTGAGACAATTTTACATAATTGTCCCAGCGAGAGTTATAACTCTCCGCCAGAAGCTTTATTATAACATTTAAGGAATATCATAGACAAGATAATATAAATCCTACAACAGCAGGTTTAAAAACAAGTGAAACAACTTCTACTTAGGCAGTCATGTCTTTAAAGCATATAAAGGACATGTATACAAAATGTCTGAACAGATCATTAAGGTAAACAATGTAGCAACAAACATTCTTCCTCGTAGATAAACCTAAGCAGATATTGTTATGACCCACATTGAGGTTAACCAGTAAATACCTCAATTAGCATGAAACACCTTGATTAGTGTTGAGTATATTATTAAATATCATGGTTGATTAAGATAAACTAAGTCATGAATCAATAGTTGAGATTTACTCATATGAGTTAATTAATGATAATAGCAATGATGATCGTTAGGTTAATTAAGTTGGATTAAGTACTCACTGATGCATTTAGTGCTTTGGTCAGGTGAGACAGTCCAATTAGCATGATTTCGTGCACTAAGGGTGTAGAGAATCTCGCGCTTGAAAGTTTGCAAGAGAGATCACTCAAATTGGTCAATCGAGGCAATATTTATCCCATTTTCTAGTTCTTTGGACCTTGGCTGCAATTTATCCATTTTTTTTGGCTATATTAACTTTACCTTTTCCATTTTCTTCCTTATCTCCTTCTTTCCCCCAATCCAACAGACCGACTGTATTAGGCGCAGAGCTGCGCTCAATCGTCTGCAAAGCAGAGGAGAAATCGGGGCGATCTCTAGAGCTCAAGCCCGATCCATGGAGCCCTCTACCCTCCCCCTTCCTTCCTCTCTTCTTCTTCCTCCCCTTCCTCACACCTCCACGCCCTAGAAGCGCCACACCTACAACTGACCTGCTAGGGCGGCGCCCCTAGCACTGCAGCCAACAGCAGCCGCTCAGCAGCTGCGGCACTGACCAAGGATCCTTCAGACACGTGCAGCACCACCAGACGACCGCCTTGACCTCAATCATGAGGTCCAATCAAGCACCTGCGATCCCAACCAGTGATCATCTAGAAAGGGCGCCCCTACCTAGTTGCACTGGCACCTGCGTGAAGCAGCGGCTGGACGAGTCCGTGTTAAAAGAAGAGGGGTGTTGTTAATTGGCTAAAGAAGGTCAAGGGAGCAGAGAGCCGGGCTGTGGAGGTGAAGGGAGGATCGGAACCGGAGCATCAGTACTTCCCCCTGTAGGGGAGACTCGAGGGCATGGAGACGGCGAAGTTGGACAGCAATTCTGACAGGTTCTTCTCCTTACGGTCATGTTTCTCCATCGCCCAGTAAGAGAGCACCGAGATGGTTGATTCAAAGCATTGGAATTTTTAGAGGGAGCTGGACAGATCGATTCTGTCGCCCAACCTTATGCGACGCTCATTGTCGAACTGCTTGCCGGTGACGAAGTAAGCTGCGTTCGGTTGCAAATGATCTCCCCCATCCTGTAGATAATACTAGCGGTAGGATGGGAATTGGTTTCTATAAGGTGGCTTCACATCTGATCCATCAAACAGGATGACGGCGCATAACTGTTGATCCATGCCAGGTTGGTGCCTGTCAATGCAAATGTTATGATGCCTTCGGCTGATAATGCTAACGAAGAGAATGACAATGGAGAAATCGGTATTGATTTGGGCGTCTACCACAACCTCAAGCTACTAAAGAAAATTGGTGAAGGGCTGAGGGCAGGACAGGAGACATGGACTGCTGTGCTCTCTGGTGGATCTTCCTCCTCATCAGCGTCTTCATCCTCCTCAACACCTCCGAGATGCCGCACCAGGTTGCAGTCAAGAGGGTGGTTGTCAGAATTGAAATGGAGAATGTGGTTCTGGTGCAACATGAACTGGAAAAGTCCAAGATAGAAGAAGACTCAAAAATCACCCGAAAACTGGCCTTGGACGTAGTTCCGGACGAATCCGGATAGACCAAATCAATGTGAGTAGTAGTTCATTCAGTAATCATTATTTAACTCAATTTAAATGTTAAATTGCTTCTGTATTAGTTAGTATAACTTCTAAACAGTGTAGTACATACAATAGAGTATGTTAGTTTCATTGGAACTTGAAATACCTAATATGCTTAGTGAAAATGATGAAATTTCCTGTATTATACATGCAATGTATTTGCTGATTTAAAAATAGATGTTTAGCATCGAAAGTGGATAAATGATTCTGAAACATGTTTAATAATGATAAAGGATATATATTTGCTTCATGTGATATTTATATTGTGCAATATGCATGAAATGTGATATTCCTGTTTAAATTGTTTATCTGTTAATTAATTATTAGACTTAGATGCCCTGACACCGTAGAACCCCTTTTGGAGGTCTGTGCCTTAGGGGTGAAACGACCTACCTAGCGTGTGTCTAGATGGTCGGTGACTCGTGTTCAACAATAATCCGTGTGTGTGTCACGGTGGCACGAGGACAGAGAGGCAGTGTTCAACAATAATCTGTGCGTGTGTCACGGTGGCACTGGAGTAAATAGGGGTTATTCAACAATAATCTGTGCGTGTGTCACAGTGGTAACCCAGACTCTCCGCCTGTGTGCTCAGGTTAGAGGAGGAGTCTAGAGTACACTCTTTGAGAGTGCAGTGAGGCCGTGTGAGCCTGAGAGTCCTGACGCAGACCAGGACGGCAGTCAGACTTAGCATTTCCCGGGTGTGTCGCTAAGTCTTGTACGGTGGGACCGTAGCATGAATTTGCTGTGGATCTTTATATGTAGAGTACACTGCATATATTTAGGGCATAATAATAAAATGAATAAATAATCAAGTAGGTTCACAGTAAATTTATATAACTGTTCATTTATCTGAATTACCTGTTGATGCTTGGAAATGTGATTATATTCTGTAAATTTGTTATGTTATTAGAACTGCCTTGTTTAGTTCTTCATTTATGTTAAATTTAAATTTATAAGCCTGATGAGTTGTTTAGTGATAGCTAAGTGAAATACTATTCACTGAGCGAGTAGGCTCATACCTCTACTCAAAACATTTTCAGGTTAACATCAGCAGCAGGAAATCTGAAGGATCCTTTCATCCTATCGCTTTGTCTGTAGAAGGTATACATAGTTAGTAATTAGAGGTCTCTTAGTCCTTTCCCCTCGATCTTTGGGACAAGGTGTGTGTGAGAGAGAGAGAGAATGTGTATAAGATGTAAATTAACTGTTATGCTTTATTTTATATCAAACAAAGTAATATGTTGTAGACTCTGTTTATATTGCTAGTCAATTTAATAAAGATGCTTTTGCAGTTTGTTTAGTTTCATTTTACAGCATAATCAGATGATCTTTTCAATCTCTTTAAAATGTTTCAAAAAGTAAAGAGTGGTTGGCTTTGTGTAAATCCCATCCTGTCGCGTCCTAATCTCGTGGTTTGTGGTTAATGTGAGATTGGGGCGTGACAGATATACTACATAGTTTTTTATGTTTTACAAACATTATTATGCCCTGTGGAGATGAGGCATACCACTCATACTCCAACTGATCGCTGAGAAGTCACATCAGTATCATACATAGGTCATTAAAAGAGCCAGATTCTTATGACCTCATCATCCTCAGTCAGTTAGAGGATTGTTTGCTAGACATCTGGCAGGACGTCTTTTGTTATAGCTCACCAGGGTAAACTGGTCCTTCGCTATTTTAGAGTTACAGTGGCGTTCTGTACTCTCTTCGTCATCGAAAGATTTCTTGTTTATCTCTCACCGATACGGTGTTTGTGTTTTCTTTGGGAGATTTATGATACATCTCATCATCTGGTTTTGTAGTGAAGGATTGACTGTATCAATTCCTACACTATGATGTAAGGATTTACGCATCCATTTCCCCCACATACTCAAAAGTATGTGATCCAAGAGTTCCCTTGGGAAAACCTGTTTCACCATCATTTAGTCTCTGACAATGATGGATCTATGATCAGGGCTCTACATTATATTTGATTAGTTAGGTGCATTCAGTATTCTTTTACATCATACATTGTACTTCAAACAATAATAGTAGTCATAACAACTATGAAAGTAGAATACTAAATGTAGCAAACCTAACTCACATCAATCATCATTTCTCAGTATACTCATCACAAGTCATCTCTAAAGCATGACCTTCATGGTATTCATGGCTCTTACAGCCCATTATAACATAGAATGCCATTGTCAAGGAAACAAGATATTTCACTATTCATAAAGCTAACAATCATGCTTTCAATGAATATAATATCATCATCCATACCTGGATATGATCACCTTAATATCAGAACCTGCATGGTTAATTCAACTGATAAAGGTAAATCAAACAAGCATATACTTTCCACTCTTTATCATAAGAGCTAAGTTCTCTGATTATCATTAATTAGAGGTTACTTACTCATATTGCATGTCATCACCCTTGAATTAGGGTTTACTATTCACATTATGGTGAATTGAACTCATAACATCATCATGTATGAGTATCATCATCATTGATGCTCTCAGATTAGTCTAAGATTCATCAATTATCATGATTAGGGTTTCTATGATCTCACATAGGTGGATCATACTCTAATCATGCATATTCATGTGTGTTGAAGGTACTTTTCTTGAGTTTCCATCATAAAAGGGTACTTTCTCTCTCTTAAGATACTTTCTCTCTCCTCATATTTCTAGATGGTGATAACACCAATCTAGATCAAGTTGGGTTAAGTCCCCTTTGATTAACATAGACCAAATCACCACTAATGAGTGATTAGGGTTTGATTAAAACAAGGTTTCACTCAATTGAACCTTTCAAGGGTATTATGGTAAATTACACATTGATCATCATCATGGGTTAATTTACTAACCACTTGACTCCTAAGGTCTCTTGGTACCATTAGGGTTTAGGTTGAACAACTATTAAACCATTTAAGCCCTCAAGGCATTAAGCAAACTTATCCTTAAAAGTCTTTAATAGATTTCACACCTTCAACCTTCATGTGGCCTTGAGGTCGTATGCCCCCATTCGACCTTGAGGTCGTATGCCCCCATTCGACCTTGAGGTCGTATAACCTTATACGACCATGAGGTCGTATAACCTCATACGGTTTGAAACCGAATACCCCTATACGGTTTGAGGTCGAATGACCTTATACAGTTTGAGATCAATTGACCCTATACGATCTTGAAGTCGAATAGATTTATATGGTTTGAGGTCGTATAGATCCATACGGTCTTGAATTCGTATAGATCCATACGGTCTTGAAGTCGTATAGATCCATACAGTCTTGAAGTCGTATGACCTAAAGAGCTCAAGATCGTATAGACCTCCAAGGTGGTTCAAAGGGTAAACTCAATTAGGGTTTCCTATGTTGAAGCCATCAATTGGCCTTAAGCTTGTTAACCACTTACCAATTGAGACAATTAGGGTTAGCCTTAACCACTTGGTCACTCAATTGACCCCCTACTGATATCCAATTAGGGTTGGAGTTGGTTCAATTAAGGTCTATAAACGTTCAACCATCAACTTCAACAATGTGGAATCAAATCAAAGTTGAACCCCTCAATTGATCTCCAATTGGGCTCAAACTTGGCCCAAACGGTCTTGAGGTCGTATGGACATCATTCATACGGTCTTGAGACCGTTTTCCCAAAGTTTGACCAAAAACCAAGTGGGTTAGATTAGGGTTGAACTCCAATTAGGGTTAAAATCAGGATTTTTATCAATTCATCAACTTATTTGAAATTGGACCCTCAACCTATCAAATTATCTCAACCTTAGATCTCCATACGGTCTTGGGTTGTGCCCAAATGGTCTTGAGACCGTTTGGAGGAACCCCCAAATGGTCTTGAGACCGTTTGGGTCCTTCAACCCAAAACTCAACAAGATCTATACTTAAAAACAGCAATTTCAACCCAATTAGGGTTAGGGTGTTGAAGTGGCTTCAACTCTCAATCCGTTTGGAATTAGTCCATCAAATTTGGAGAGTTGTTAACTAACATCTTTATGAACAGTAATCGCATACGGTCAACGCTTGGTCAACCATCTTATACTGTTTTGAAACCGTTTACCCAAAAAGACACTTTAAGTAGATTGAAAATCAGAACTAAATTCAAATAAACTTGCTACTTGTTTTGCCTATATCTCACGATTCCTTTGGAGTTAACCTCTAAAATTTTGTGGGTGATTAGCCTACATAATTGTAAACAGCAAACTCATACGGTCCACGCTTGGTCAATGCAGCCATATGGTCTTAAGACCGTATGCCTTCATACGACCTTGAAATCGTTTGCCCATCAAACGGTTTGCAAACCGTATGGGCAACTTGGTTGAGGTCGTATGGCAAAGTGGAAACTGTGGATAAACATAGGAAATAACGCCCCCATCTTCTTCCTCAAGAACAGCAACAGTTCCTCACGGTTTTGCTTGCAAGGAAGCAAGGGAAGATAGGGAAGAAGAAGAACTAGTAACTAAAAGCATAGAAAAGATGTATATAACAAAGCATAGGTTTAGAGTTATAAAACCCGCCTAAAGCTTGCTCCTTGAGCTCCAAGCCTTTAATGGTGTCCAAGAAGCTCCACAGGTCGGCCAAGGTGAATCTTCCAAGGAAAGTTGAGAAGAGATGGCTAGAAAGATAGAGTTAAGTAAGCTAGCCATGAATTTGACCTTGAATTTGAGTTTCATCCATGAGTTTAAGCAAAAGAGATGATCCAAAACCTACCTTGTACTCCCTTGGTCGTCCTCCTGAGCTCCAGAGCTCTCCTTAGTCGGTTTGCGCAAGGGAAAATAGTGAAGGAAACGAAAGAAGTGTTCCCTTGTAAAGAGGGGAAAAAGGGTTATATACTTAGGTGTATTTTCATCATAAACACATGGGTTCTCCTTATTTTCAACTAAGTCCCTCCTTTCTTCCTTGCTCGTCCCTTCTTCTTATTTCTAAGGACAACCTTCTTCTAAGGTCAAGAAATGAAGGCAAAGAGGATCAACCTATTACTAAAGCACACACATAAAAGGGCTATAGTACTTACACCCTGATTATTCAATCACAAAGGTGTTTTTCATTATATGATTATTCAAAAGAAGTAACCTCTTCATCATTTCTTCTCTAAATGATGACAAGAGTCCTACAAGATATTTTGGATGATGTATTTTACAAGTTGCACCCCTCAAATTGGGTAAATTGCACTTTACCCCAATTTAGGGTTTTCAATCATAGGGATTGCTTCCACAACTGCACCTTGGTGCTCAAGCTTGGGAAATCCCTCAAACTTTATCATAAACATCCTCATGATGTCTCAACATCAGAGGAACATCTTAACCTCTGAATATTGCAAGTTAACCCCTCTAAATGGGTAATTTTCACATAGGTCCCTGCATTACAAAATAATGCTACAACTTTATATAAAAAGGAGCAAAATTAAAAGCAAATGTTCCTGAGGAACTTAATTACATGCCAGGGAGTGTTCACAAGTATATAATTACATATTTAGGCAAAACTTCCAGAGTTAGGTTATAACCCAGGTCAGGGATGTTACAACCATGGCCAACTACCGTGCTGATGCCAGATCCTGATGGCACCCTAACATTTCTCCATATAAGCAGCTCTATACCAATCTTCTCAAAGTCCCACCTTTATTTATTTCCTAACTCTCTACGCGTTTATATTTCCCCCACCAAGCGACAAAAAGAAAACCTCCTTTCCAATTGAGATGACCATCGTCTAATTTTTCTTCCCATCTTCCACCCTATGAGCCACTATACCCTTCTTTCCACTGCTACCGGCATGACCCCCAACGCTAGCAAAAAAAACAACAAACTCCTCTACCCTCGTCCTTCTCTGTTCAATTATCACATGTCTGAGTTTAACAACCCACAAATGCTCCCTCTAACAAATGACTCCTATAAAATAACCTTCTCCAAACACCAACATATATGTTTCATGTTGCAGGAGACTAGATGAGGACGAGGAAGAAGTTGGCAGCATAAGGGTCTAAGGTGTGGATTTCTGGTGTGTAAGATGGCATGGTGGATGGCTGCTGTGACGACACCCGTCATCATTAGAATAACAAGTGTCATCAACGGTAAATCAAATACGCGGAAATAATCACTAACAGCAGATTACTAAAAATAACTGAAAATTAAAACCATTTATCAAGAGATCCATTCACAGGAAACTCTTTTATAAAGAACCAAAGTAAAACATTTACATTATGGTTCATATATACATAACATGTATCCTTCCTTCTCGAGGAACTCAAGTCTCAACTGCTCTGCCTTACTGTACACAGGCAGTATAAAATCTCGAGACTTAAAACCAAAATATCAGATCAACTTGTTAAAAACACTAACTCCTAGGACCTGAGAGTACAAAGACGACACATAGGATTATCTACACAAAACTTATCAGCCAGTAATTCCACTTGTAGTATTACTGTTGTTCTTCTTGTTGCTGCTGCTGCTCTTCCCTAGCTACGAGATTTCTGCCTCTACCTCATCCGCGTCCACCTAAAAATGTTGGATCCCACGGGGGTGAGACAATATGTAAATTGCCCCAGCGAGAGATATAACTCTCCGCCAAAACATTCTTATTGCAATTTAATAAAAATAAATTGAGCAGATTATTCATAATATCCAGCAGCAAATAAATCAATAACTAAATTGATTAAAGCAATATGCTTATTCAGAGCAATTCAACTTTAACTTGAATAAATAGTATGTCACTATTTAGCAAGATATATATTGAAGAAACATGTATATCATTTATTCTTAAGATATACTGAGCAATGTAACATCAACCAGTGATTCTCGCATTTTGACCTTAACAAATATGCTACACGGCTGATTACAGTTTACAATCACACTCAATAATTATGCCCTAAGGAGATGAGGTATACCACTCATCCTCCAACCGACCACTGCGAAGTCGAAATCGGTACCATACAAGGTCAAAGGAAGAACCGGGCTCCATGACCTCTCACATCTCAGTTAGTGCAAGACAATAAGCAAAACTAAGTTAACTACTCAACATAGTGTTCCAGGGTATACTGGAAATTCCTCTATAGAGTTATAGCGGCAACTGCACTCTCATCGGAAATTGAGAGATTTATTGTTTATCTCCTCGACCCGACATATCATTGGGAGATTAGTGATACATCCATCCCAACCATCGGGAGATTCGTGATACATCCATCCTGACACATGAAGGATTGAGAGGTTTAATGTTTACCTTCCATCAATCTCTTCACACGGACATAAGGATATTTTTCGTCTCTTTACCCCCACATATTCAAAAATATGTGTTCCACGAGATCCCATAGGAAAACTTGTTTCACCATCACCAGCTTCTGACGATGATGGATCTATGGTCAGGGCTCTACATGATAAGATTTTACTTGATTAATTAACTACATTACCATATTCTTTTAGCATCAATCATGTTTTTCAAACATAATTTATTAGAACAAATGCTACAGAGAATGTGGTATACTTCCATCAAGTACTTTTTAAATCTTAATAAAACATTGGGATCTCAATCCCTTAACCCAACTCTGGGAATTATCATCCCTCATCATCTTAACACCTTCAGGTCATCTGATCAAGGTAATCATGGTACTTGTTACACAAGCATTCCACATGGCTCTCAAGGCCATCATGTCACCTCTCACTAGGTAACACTGCATAAAATGGCTCACAAGGCCTATTGAATACTTTCAATAAATAAAGCATAATAGCTCATACCTAGCTGTGTTCATCATCTCATGATACCTGCATGGTTAGCACAGATGATAACAGTTACATCAAATACATACCAATGCCATGCAATACAAATATGACATTACTGTTCAAGGGTAACACCACTATTCCTTTACTTGGGTTAGGGCTTCCCATTTCCTTTTAATTGGGAATACTCATCCCATCACCCAGATCAGAGTTTATGGTTTGGCACCACATTGCCCCAGATTAGGGTTTCATATAACATTTCATAACATCACCCTGTGTTTGAGTTCCACATCACATTGACAAATCAGGGTTTCACATCATATCACCCTAGATTAGGGTTCCTCATGAAATCACCCTAGATTAGGGTTATCACTCAATAACCCACAATTAGGGTTTACTATTTATCCAAATTAGGATTTCACAATCAATTACCCATAATTAGGATTGATGTGCAATTATCGCCAATTAGGATTTACTATTCATCCCAATTAGGGTTTCTATTCAATTACCCATAATTAGGGTTCACTATTTATCCAAATTAGGGTTTTGCATCACATTACCCTGAATTAGAGTTATTCATGTCATCACCCTTGATTAGGGTTATACTATTACCCTAGAGTAGGGTTTCACTAAGAATTACCCTGAATTAGGGTTAAGATTCATTAATCTTCTCAATTAGGGTTTATACTCAAGATTAGGGTTTTATGATCTCTTTGTTGAGGATCATGCCCTTAGTCACCACATGAATCATATTCATGTATGAATTCATCTCTATCATCCTCTCAACTTGATTAGGTTACATCATACCTTCAATCAAGTACATACAACTATGATTGACATAGTGTACTAATTATTGCTTTTATAAGCAATTAAGGTTTATCTCTTTAAAGATATTAATCATCTTGGTACGTTAGGGATTCAACCTAGTACCTAACATTAATTGACATCACTATCAATCACTAGATCAATGGAACAATCGTCATCTACAGCTTACAATTGATTGAACCTCAATTGACCTTCAATCGGTTTTGAAGTTGCAACACCAAACGGTTTTGAAACTGTTTGATCCCAAACGGTTTTGAAACCGTTTGACCCCAAATTGTTTCAAGACTGTTTGGGCTCAAACGGTCTCAAGACCGTTTTCCCAAATTGGTCTCAAAACATCAAGTGTTCATTAGCTATAAATCATCCATCAATTGGATATGATTGGTTACATTAAAGCCTTCAATCGATTGAATTGTTGAAGTTCAACATTGATTGAATCTTGCAACTTTAATCCTTCAATCCTTCACCCTGGACCATCAAATGGTCTTGAGGTGCTTTGACCATCTCAAATGGTCTTTAGGTGCTTAACCTCAAATGGTCTTGAGGTGCTTGACCTCAAACGATTTTGAGATCCATTACCCATTCGGTTTTGGACTCAATTACCCAATCGATTTAGAAATCATTACCTAATCGACCATGAAGGAATTATCCAATAGGCCTTGGGGTATTATTACCCATTAGGTCCTGTGCATTTTTACCCATTCGGTCTTGGTTGGAATACCCATTCAGTTTTGAATGGGATTACCCATTCGGTCTTGCACTTGAATGACCATTCAGTTTTGAAACCGAATCCTCCATTCAATTTTGAAATCGATTCAACTCATGCGGTTTTAGCAAACCATTTGCCCACTTCCTCAGTTGAGGTGTGTACATGTGATGATGTCATCATCATCAACCTTTAAACCCATGAAATCTACTGCCATTTCCATGGCAATTGCATCAACTAATCAAAGGTATTGCAAAAAGAGCAATTGAATCAATTGAATAGAGAAATTGTGTTCAATAGCACTAGTTAAAGGTTCAAGTTATATAACCCGCCTTCAATTGAGCTTCAAATATTCTTGCTTCACGTGAACAATGGTGTATGAAGCTCTAGCAACTCTCCCAAGGCTGTTCCTCAATCTTTGGAGTGAAACGTTTGGCTAGAGTTGAAGAGGGAATCGAGATAAGAAGAAATCTTGCATTTATTTTCGATTTCCACCATGGATTCAAGATGAAAAATGATCAAGAAGCTTACCAACAGGTTGGGGGTCGTCTTCCTAGTCCTTCAAAGCCTCCTTTATCATTTTTCAAGCAAAGAGAGGAAGTCGGTTCGAAATTATCCTTTCATCTCATGGATAAAGGAGCTTATATGTGAATTTTATTGAAAATTCAATTAAGAGAGCAAAAATAGGAATTATTCTCCCCCATTTCCTTACCACTTGCCCCCTTCCTTTCCTTAGCGACAAGGCTATCTTATTTGCCTCTTATTCCCTTCAATTATCCATGTTTTAAAGAAAAGCAAATTAAGCACCTTACTGCTTATTATATTAATATCCTAAAGATAGTGGATTTTTCTTTTTCTTTTAATAAGGTGAGTGGAGTTTCACCTCCTTAGGATATTTTCGAGCCTTTTCAAGGCATAGGGACGTCCAAACATTCACAAATTCGACCATTTCAATTTTGGTTGAAGGTGGTTCAATTATTTTTATTTATTTTTGCATTAAATTGAATTAGGGTTTCAATTATGCTTAAATCTTGATTATTTTAATAACAGGATTCTCTCTCCTTCAAAGTAGCTCAAATGAGATGTACCTCTCATTTTCTTGCCTCTACAAGATTCCAATAAATATTAGGGACCTTATTGAAGTGGAAATTTTCATATTGAACCCTAGGTTTTGGGTAAATTGCACATTATACCAAAACTAGGTTTTAATGCACATACATTGCTCAGAAGGCTCCTTCATGGTATTTAGGCTTTCACAAGCCATAACATTACATCATCTTCACTCTCATGATGCTTCAACTCATGAGGAACAAGTTATCATGCACAATTTTGCAAATTAACCCCTCAACTTGGGTAAATTGCACTTTAGTCCACAACAATCAAAACATTGATTCAACATCGTTCAAAAAGGACTAAATTTGAAATATAAGTTCCTCTTGAGCCTTAATTACTTTTCAAAAGATAAGAGCATACATCTAATCAACTTTATTAAGAAAAACACCTAGGGCTAAAACATAACCCAAGTCAGGGATGTTACAAGTTATCCACCCCTTACAAGGATTTCGTCCCCAAAATCACTAACAAAAACATCAAGAGAAAAGAGAAGGATACTTCTTACTCATCTCTTCCTCTAGTTCCCACATAGCTTCTTGAATGCCACGATGATGCCGTAGAGCTTTTACAAGACATATGTCTTTCTTTTTCAACTTCGTGATTCTTCTATCAAGAATCAACACAGGTCCTTCAACATATGATATATCATCATTTAGTTCTACCTCCACAGGTTGTAAAACTAACTCTGTGTCAGGATGACACTTTCTCAACATGGAGATATGGAACACTGGGTGAAATCTATGCAACTCAGGTGGCAACTCTAGCTTATAGGCTACCTTTCCCATCCTCTCAATGATTGGATAAGGCCCCATAAATCTAGGATCTAACTTGCCATTCTTTCCCAATCTCAGGATACCCTTCCAAGGTGAGACCTTGAGATACACTCTGTCTCCAACTTGGAATTCTAAAGGTCTACGACACTTATCAGCATATGATTTCTGCCTATCCTAGGCAGCTTTCAACTATTTTTGTATTACTTTTATCTTCTCAGTTGTCTGTTGAACAAGCTCAGGACCCAAAAGTTGATATTTACCAGTTTCATACCAACATAAGGGAGATCTACAACATCTACCATATAATGCCTCATATGGTGCCATCTCAATACTGTGCTGATAGCTATTATTATAAGCAAATTCTATCAAGCTCAGTTGTAGATCCCAACTTCCTACAAACTGAAGGACACATGCCCTAAGCAAGTCCTCCAAGGTTTGTATAGTCCTCTCAGACTACCCATCTGTCTGTGGGTGAAAGGTTGTACTAAACCTGAAATGGGTACCCAAAGCTTTATGGAGTCGCTCCCAAAAATGACTCATGAACTGGGGACCTCTAATAGATACAATAGTAGATAGTACCCCGTGCAAACGCACTATCTCATCTATGTATACTTGTGAAAGCTTCTCAGCAGTTTAGGTTGTTTTGACAGGAATGAAATGTGCTGACATTGTCAATCTATCAACTATCACCCAAATGGAATCATGACTTTTGGCTGTTCAAGGAAAACCAACCACAAAGTCCATGGTCACATGATCCCATTTCCACTGCGGTATAGGTAAGGGTTGCATTGTTCCTGTGGGCTTTTGATGTTCAGCCTTAACCTACTGACACACCGGAAACCGCATAACAAACTCAGCAACATCCTTCTTCAAACCAGGCCACCAATACATATCTTTTAAATTATGATACATCTTGGTGCTTCCTGGATGCATAGCATACATTGAAGAATGAGCTTCTTCCAGAACTAATTTTCTTAAGTTATCAACATCAGGTACTACCATCCTACCATGATAATAGGCTACCTGATCATTTGAATCATGAAAACCATCTCATTTCTCAGTTACATACTCTGACCTTATCTGTTGAATCACATTATCAGCTTGTTGTGCTTCCTTAATTTGCTGTCTCAGAGTAGGTTTGACTTGCATCTCAGCTAACAGCTCGGCTAACAACGATACTTTAAGTTGTATGTTGTTTTGCCTCAAAGAGATAAGCATATCTCTCTTAGAGCATACTAAGGAGTTCAATTGTGCTTTATCTAAGGCTGGTGTTGCTGATTTTCTACTTAATACATCAACAACCACATTAGCCTTCCCTGGATGGTAATCAATTGTACAATCATAGTCCTTGATTAACTCCATCCAGCGGCGTTGCCTCATGTTCAGCTCATGCTGAGAGAAGATATACTTTAGATTCTTATGGTCTGGAAAAATCTGGAATGTCTCTCCATAGAGATAATGTCTCTAGATCTTCAGAGCATGAACTACAACAACTAGTTCTAGATCGTGTATTGGATAATTCTCCTCGTGTTTCTTAAGCTGACGAGAAGCAAAAGAAATCACTTGCTTATCCTACATCAACACACATCCTAAGACATTCTTAGATGCATCACAAAAGACTATGTACCCCTTTCCCGGCTCAGGCAGCACTAACACAGGTGCACTGGTTAACCTCTCCTTCAACAACTGGAAAGAGTGTTGGCACTTGTCATTCCAGACAAAAGGAATATCTTTCCTGGTCAACTTGGTTAGGGGTAAAGCTATATAACTAAAGTTCTTAATGAATCTCCTGTAATAGCCTGCTAGTCCAAGAAAACTACAAATCTCCATCGGTGTCTTCGGC
This sequence comes from Alisma plantago-aquatica, assembly GCA_963693085.1. Taxonomy (NCBI): domain Eukaryota; kingdom Viridiplantae; phylum Streptophyta; class Magnoliopsida; order Alismatales; family Alismataceae; genus Alisma; species Alisma plantago-aquatica. The sequence goes on along the minus strand of OY856411.1, from coordinate 67,667,635 downwards.
TGTTCCCATTGCAGGACAGATTCTACCTTCTTAGGATCAACACGAATACCTGAGGCAGATATTACGTGTCCAAGAAAAGAAACTTTTGGTAACCAGAACTCGCATTTGCTAAACTTAGCATACAACTTATGCTCTCTTAGCAAAGTCAAAGCTTGACGGAGGTGTTTCTCATGTTGTTGAGCATCTCTACTATATATCAAGATGTCATCTATGAAGATGACTACACATTGATCAAGAAAAGGCTGGAAGATTCCATTCATGAGTTCCATGAATGCAGTTGGTGTATTAGTTAGTCCAAACGACATAACTATGAACTCATAGTGACCATATCTTATCCTAAAGCTAGACTTAGGTATGTCACTCTCCTTGATATGCAACTGATGGTATCCCGACCTCAGATCTATCTTAGAAAAGATAGTTGCACCACGCAACTGATCAAACAAGTCATCAATCCTTGACAGAGGATACTTGTTCTTTATGGTTACTTTATTCAACTGCCTATAGTCGATGCATAAACGCATTGACCCATCTTTCTTCTTAACAAAGAGGACTGGAGCACCCCATGGTGAAGTACTCGGTCGGATAAAACCTTTCTCAAACATCTTGTAGTTGTTTCTTGAGCTCTGCCATTTTAGCATGTGCCATTCTATATGGCGTTTGTGCTATTGGTTGCGTGCCTGAAACTAGATTAATTTCAAAATCAATCTCTCGGGGCGGTGGTACACCTGGAAGTTCTTCAGGAAATACATCTTCAAATTCCCTGATTATTGGAACTTTAGAAGGATCAGGGCTCTCCATTGTGGTATCTACCACATGTGCCAAGAATACAAAGCATCCCTGTCTCATCAACTTTTCAGCTACCATAGCTGACACTAAACAAGTTGGAAGAATCTTTCTGTCTCCCTAAAAGATCCATGTGTCACCATTGTCTGTGAACACAGCATGCTTGGAACCACAATCCAAGACAACCTTATATTTCTCTAGGGTTTCCATCCCAAGCATTATATCAAACCCGTGCATTTCAAGTGGTATAAGATCCACCTGAATGCGATGTTTAGAAAAGGAAAGATTGCGGGGAGAGCACACCTCCCAAAACACTGTAGACCCCAGCAAAGGTGTTTCTAGTAGCAAACTGTCGGCTCTATGACTGACAATCAGGTTGCAGTCATGAATCACTTCTCAAGTGATGAAAGAGTATGTAGCACCCGGATCAATTAAAATAGATACGAAGCAGGATGAAGACATATAAGAATAAAATAGTTCCATCTGACCTATCATAAGATGAGGGTTGACTACTGCTTCAGGCTGATTCATAGCATAGAATCTAGTCGTTGCCTGTGGTTGACCCTGTGCTCGGTTGTTGGACGTTGACGAACCAGCTCGATATGCTTGTCCACGTCCTCTAACACCGCTGCCAAACTGCTTCCTTTGAGAGCCTTGCTGGCTTTGCCTTGGTAATTGGGATGTACTCCTGACTTTCTCATGACAATCCCTCACAATATGTCCTTCTTTCTTGCATCTGTAACAGGTTACATTTCCCCACGGTGGCCAGGGTGGTCCTATTACTGACATTGATGCTGAGCTATGAGCTCCCTTTAGTGGTAAGTTACGGTCTTTAATCTTGCTTGACGTCCACTATGTATGGGTATTGAACTTTGGTGGTGGTGTAGGCACAGAAAACCTTGGTTTCTTAAAACTTCAAGAACTCTATCCCTGGAATTGAGTATACACTTTCTTACTTTTGGACTGTTGTTTCTCAATCACAGACCTCTCAATCCGTCTTACATATTCTACAATGGTGGAAAACCTCTCCCTATTCTCTAGAGCAGACACAGGAGTGGTCAATTCAGCGTTTAATCTCTTCTCAAAACGGTGAATCCTCTCTTCATCAGTAGATGCCATATGCGGAAAGAACTGTAAAAGCTCCATGAACTTAGCTTCATATTTGCTAATGTTCATCACCCCTTGTCTAATTCTCTCAAACTGAGAGATCTTCTCATCTAGATACATCTTAGGGAAGTATCTAGCGACAAATTCACGTCAGAATTCATCCCATCCGACTTCAACTCCTGGCCTTTTACCTTCCTCGATGGTCCACCAATGACCAGCACTTCCCTTCAACAGACACACTGCATTCCTCACCTTCTCATTTTCAGGAATCATAAGGATTCTGAAGGCTTTCTCCAGCTCGGTCAACCACATGTCAGCATCTGTTGGGTCATCTGTACCAGCATATTCTGTAGCTCCCACCCGACAAAGACGTTCAATGGTCTTGCCAGCTCCATGTCTTTCATTCTGGGCTGGTACTCTAGGTGCAGGTAGTGGCATCCTATCCATCATATGAGTCATGGCTGCCATAAATTGTCCAAACATGGCTTGGAAGGCTGGGTTCCCCATATCTACTTGCTTGAACTGGGGTTGTTCAGGCACATGTTCTTCCCTATCCTGGTTCCTTGCACCTCCTATTGGTGTAGCAATGCTACTCTCGGCAGCATGTTCATTATGCGATCCAGACATCTTCTAGTTCTTCTCCTCCTATATGAGCAGAAGACACCTATCCGATAAACTGGAAGACACTAGAACAGACTCGACAACCTTAATCCTATATCTCTGTAGAATCAGCAAACCTAGAGCTCTGATACCAACTAAACTTGTGATGATACCCGTTATCATTAGAATAACAAGTGCCGTCAACAGTAAATCAAACATGTGGAAATAATCATTAACAGCGGATTACTAAAAATCACTAAAAATTAAAACCATTTATCAAGAGATCCATTCACAGGAAACTCTTTCATAAAGAACCAAAGTAAAACATTTACATTCTGGTTCATATATACATAACATGTATCCTTCCTTCTCGAGGAACACAAGTCTCAATTGCTCTGCCTTGATGTACACAGGCAGTATAAAACCTCGAGACTTAAAACCAAAATCTCAAATCAACTTGTTAAAAACACTAACTCCTAGGACCTGAGAGTATAGAGACGACACATGGGATTATCTACACAAAACTTATCAGCCAATAATTCCACCTATAGTATTACTATTGTTCTTGTTGTTGTTGTTGTTGCTCTTCCCTAGCTACGAGATTTCTGCCTCTACCTCGTCCACGTCCACCTAAAAATTTGGATCCCACAGGGGTGAGACAATATGTAAATTGCCCCAGTGAGAGATATAACTCTCCATCAAAACATTGCTATTGCAATTTAATAAAAATAAATTGAGCAGATTATTCATAATATCCAACAGTAGATAAATCAATATCCTAACTGATTAAAGCAATATGGTCATTCAGAGCAATTCAACTTTAACTTGAATAAACAGTATGTCACTATTTAGCAAGATATTGAAGAAACATGTATATCATTTATTCTAAGATATACTAAGCAATGTAACATCAACCAGTGATTCTCGCATTTTGACCTTAACAAATGTGCTACACGGCTGATTACATTTTACAATCATACTCAATAATTATGCCCCGAGGAGATGAGGTATACCGCTCATCCTCCAACCGACCACTGCGAAGTCAAAATCGGTACCATACAAGGTCAAAGGAAGAATCGGGCTCGATGACCTCTCACATCTTGGTCAGTGCGAGACAACAAGCAGAACTAAGTTAACTGCTCAACATAGCATTCCAGGGTATACTGGAAATTCTGCTACAGAGTTACAACGGCAACTGTACTCTCATCGACAATCGAGAGATTTATTGTTTATCTCCTCAACCTGACATATCATTGGGAGATTAGTGATACATCCATCCCAACCATCGGGAGATTCGTGATACATCCATCCCGACACATGAAGGATTGAGAGGTTTAATGTTTACCTTCCATCAATCTCTTCACACGGACGTAAGGATATTTTTTGTCTCTTTACCCCCACATATTCAAAAATATGTGTTCCAGGAGATCCCATAGGAAAACCTGTTTCACCATCACCAGCTTCTGACGATGATGGATCTATGGTCAGGGCTCTACATGATAAGATTTCACTTGATTAATTAAGTACATTACCATATTCTTTTAGCATCAGTCATGTTTTTCAAACATAATTTATTAGAACAAATGCTACAAAGAATGTGGTATACTTCCATCAAGTACTTTTCAAAGCTTAATAAAACATTGGGATCTCAATCCCTTAACCCAACTCTAGGAATTATCATCCCTCATCATCTTAACACCTTCAGGTCATCTGACCAAGGTAATCATGGCACTTGTTACACAAGAACGCCACATGGCTCTCAAGGCCATCATGTCACCTCTCACTAGGTAACACAGCATAAAATGGCTCACAAGGCCTATTGAATACTTTCAATGAATAAAGCATCATAGCTCATACCTGGATATGTTCATCATCTCATGATACCTGCATGGTTAGCATAGATGATAACAGTTACATCAAATACATACCAGCACCATGCAATACAAATATGACATTACTGTTCAAGGGTAACACCATTATTCCTTTACTTGGGTTAGGGTTTCCCATTTCCTTTTAATTGGGAATACTCATCCCATCACCTAGATCTGAGTTTATGGTTTATCACCATGTTGCCCCAGATTAGGGTTTCATATAGCATTTCATAACATCACCATGTGTTTGAGTTCCACATCACATTGACACATCAGGGTTTCACATCATATCACCGTAGATTAGGGTTCCTCATGAAATCACCCTAGATTAGGGTTATCACTCAATAACCCACAATTAGGGTTTACTATTCATCCAAATTAGGATTTCACAGTCAATTACCCATAATTAGGATTGATGTGCAATTATCTCCATACTATTCATCCCAATTAGGGTTTCTATTCAATTACCCATAATTAGGGTTCACTATTCATCCAAATTAGGGTTTTGCATCACATTACCCTAAATTAGGGTTATTCATGTCATCACCCTTGATTAGGGTTATACAATTACCCTAGAGTAGGGTTTCACCAAAAATTACCCCAAATTAGGGTTAAGATGCATTAATCTTCTCAATTAGGGTTTATACTCAAGATTAGGGTTTTATGATCTCTTTTTTGAGGATCATGCCCTTAGTCACCTCATGAATCATATTCATGTATGAATTCATCTCTATCACACTCTCAACTTGATTAGGTTACATCATACCTTCAATCAAGTACATACAACTATGATTGACATAGTGTACTAATTATTGCTTTTATAAGCAATTAAGGTTTATCTCTTTATAGATATTAATCATCTAGGTACTTTAAGGATTCTACCTAGTACGCAACATTAATTGACATCACTATCAATCACTGGATCAATGGAACAATCATCATCTACAACTTACAATTGATTGAACCACAATTGACCTTCAATCTGTTTTGAAGTTTTAACACCAAACGATTTAAAAACCGTTTGATCCCAAACAGTTTTGAAATCGTTTGACCCCAAACGCTTTCAAGACCATTTGGGCTCAAACAGTCTCAAGACTGTTTTCCCAAATTGGTCTCAAAACCGCAAGGGTTCATTAGCTATAAATCATCCATCAATTGGATATGATTTGTTACATTCAAGCCTTCAATCGATTGAATTGTTGAAGTTCAACATTGATTGTATCTTGAAACTTTAATCCTTCAATCCTTCACCCTTGACCATCCAAACGGTCTTGAGGTGCTTTGACCATCTCAAATGGTCTTGAGGTGCTTAACCTCAAATGGTCTTGAGGTTCTTGACCTCAAACATTTTTGAGATCCATTACCCATTCGGTTTTGGACTCAATTACCCAATCAATTTAGAATTCATTACCCAATCGATCTTGAAGGAATTATCTAATAGGTCTTGGGTATTATAACCCATTTGATCCTATGCATTTTTACCCATTCGGTCTTGGGTGGAATACCCATTCAGTTTTGAATGGGATTACCCATTCGGTCTTGCACTTGAATTTCCATTCTGTTTTGAAACTGAATCCTCCATTCGGTTTTGAAATCGATTCAACTCATGCAGTTTTAGCAAATGATTTGCCCACTTCCTTGGTTGAGGTGTGTGAATGTGATGATGTCATCATCATCAACCTTCAAACCCACGAAATCTACTGCCATTTCCATGGAAATTGCATCAACTAATCAAAGGTTTTGCAAAAAGAGCAATTGAATCAATTGAATAGAGAAATTGAGTTCCATAACAATAGTTAAAGGTTCAAGTTATATAACCCCCCTTCAATTGAGCTTCAAAGCTTCTTGCTTCACGTCAAAAATGGTGGATGAAGCTCTAGAAACTCTCCCAAGGCTCTTCCTCAACCTTTGGAGTGAAAAGTTTGGCTAGAGTTGAAGAGGGAATCGAGATAAGAAGAAATCTTGCATTTATTTTCGATTTCCACCATGGATTCAAGATGAAAAATGATCAAGAAGCTTAACAATAGGTTGGGGGTCGTCTTCCTAGTCCTTCAAAGCCTCCTTGATCGTTTTTCAAGCAAAGAGAGGAAGTAGGTTCGAAATTATCCTTTCATCTCATGGATAAAGGAGCTTATATGTGGATTTTATTGAAAATTCAATTAAGAGAGAGAAAATAGGAATTATTCTCCCCCATTTCCTTGCCACTTGACCCTTTCCTTTCCTTAGGGACGAGGCTATCTTCATTTCCTCTTATTCCCTTCAATTATCCTTGTTTTAAAGAAAAGCAAATTAAGCACCTTAATGCTTATTATATTAATATCCTAAAGTTAGTGGATTTTTCTTTTTCTTTTAATAAGGTGAGTGGAGTTTCACCTCATTAGGATATTTTCGAGACTTTGCAAGGCATAGGGACGTCCAAACATTCACCAATTCGACCATTTCAATTTTGGTTGAAGGTCCTTCAATTATTTTTATTTATTTTTGCATTAAATTGAATTAGGGTTTCAATTATGCTTAAATCTTGATTATTTTACTATGAAGATTCTCTCTCCTTCAAAGTATCTCAAATGAGATGTACCTCTCATTTTCTTGCCTCTATAATATTCCAAGAAATATTAGGGACCTTATTGAAGTGGAAATTTTCATATTGAACCCTAGGTTTTGGGTAAATTGCACATTACACCAAAACTAGGTTTTAATGCATATACATTGCTCGTAAGGCTCCTTCATGGTATTCAGGCTTTCACAAGCCATAACTTTGCATCATCTTCACTGTCATTATGCTTCAACTCATGAGGAACAAGTTATCATGCACAAATTGCAAATTAACCCCTCAACTTGGGTAAATTGCACTTTAGTCCACAACAATCAAAACATTGATTCAACATTGTTCAAAAAGGACTAAATTTGAAATATATGTTCCTCTTGACCCTTAATTACTTTTCAAAAGATAAGACCATACATCTAATCAACTTTATTAAGTAAAACACCTAGGGTTAAAACATAACCCAGGTCAGGGATGTTACAGCTGCTACCCAGGAGGCAAAGAGGTGTGTGCCTAGCGTGGGTTGGAGAACCAATCAGAGTTGTAGAATGGAGGGAGATCAAGTCCATGTTGTTGGTGCTCTTATGGGTGTTGTGGGTGTGGCAGGGCAACACAATTTTGACGTTCCTGTTAGACTCAGCGGTGATGGCATGGCACTCAGTCACTACAAAAAATTGGGCCATTATTTAGGGGCTTTTGTAAGGGATCAAATTTCGATGACAAAAAGGGACTATTTTTTAGGGATACTCCCTCAATGACGGGATAATGTCCCTCAACCATTTTTCTAATGTACCAATATATTTGTTATGATGGAAGATCCCTCAAAAATAGGGCATATACTTTTTTAACCCTCACAATTACTATTGAGGGAACGGTGCATCATTTCCCTCTTAACTTAATCCAAATTTTAGTCTTTTCTGCGCTAAAGCCTAATCTGCCCCCGCCAGTTTGTTTCTATTTCATTACGGTTCAGAGAAGGTCGCGACTGTTCCCCTCCATCTGCCTGGCCACCGAAATTGGTTCCCATTCATCGCCCTTGCCGTTGGCAGGTCTCCCCTTCACCGTTGTGGCCGTGGCCGTCGACAACTGATCTCCTCCATCCTGGGAGATACATTCTCATTGACTCTCCCCCATCCCCGTGGAGAGTGTGAGAAGACAGTGGCTCTTGTGGCCGGTAGCCTCTCCGCCTATTCTCTGTCCTCTGTGGATGCATCTCTTCCTAATCTCCATCAGTGCAGTGACCAGTGAAGTGTGAGAAGACATCCATCCTCTGACTGACATTGAGCCCTGATCGGGACTCTAACAGGTACATCAGTTGATCGAGTCTCTAATAGGTACATCCTCTGATCGACCATTCTAGGATATAATCTTGGATGGCTAACGATGTATGTAGCTTTCCATGATCTGAACCTAGCTGGTTATTGATGAAATGAGGATGATAAAACTGGGGTGGTGAGAGGCCAGATAGAGTCTTGAACATGTCCATGGTAGACGAGCAAATAAATTCCAAACTCAAGTCTGTTCCTTATAGCTTAGTGGTCATGAGAGAGTTAGGAAGCATAGAGAAGAAAGATGGTCAAGATGAATCTGGTAAAGTTGAGGTGATTTCTGACATCAATATGTGTTTGTGTCAACATCAGAAGGCACACAAGGGGTTTATCAGATTCTAGTTCCCCCATGGTGGTTTAGGGTTGTTTCATGGATATATTCTACTATGAACAAAGGCTTGAAGTTGTGAGAAGGTAGCACAAAGATGAAAAAATAGGAGTACAGGGAGACTGAGTTTGATATATAGTTATAGGGCACTAGAAATAAAATGAATATGTCTAGGAAACAATAGGGAAGGTGATGGATAATAAATTTAGAAATGTGGATGAGGAGAGTCAGAGACACATGAGAGAGAAGAAGAAGGTCTATTTGAAGCATGGATACAAAAAGGAAGGAGGGTGAGGAAGGAGAGGATGTGAGCATCATCAAATTAGGAAACAAGGGTGCAAAGAAAATTTATCCTAGTAAATTCAGGGAAACACAAAATATGAGTGTCATTGGGACTAGATTCATTTTCAGCTATCAGTTAAATCACATGTTATATTAAATTCATTCATTTTTATCTTCCTTTATTTCCTAATATAGTAGAGGAGTCTAGGGACGTCCAATCCGAATGATATTTTACCATTAGACTGACTAAAATATTTAATTTTGTTTATCCTATTAGTTTATAATTTTTAACATCAATCATTTAATTATTTGATATTTTACTGTGTAAACACATTAATGAAATATATTTGTAAATAATTTCTTTAACTAATATATGAGATTTTTTTTTATTTGAGTTTATCTTTCCATTAGACACTATCCTTATTACCTATACCCAACTATCATCAATATTACATTCAGATTTCCACTTTGCATATTATATATTATTTGGATTCAATATCATAGTTTTGCTTGATATTATTACCACAATTTTATTCTAGTCTCCATATCTCATAGTATCTATTGACTACAAACATTTATCTAATTTTCTTATTAAGTAGTTTTTTCTCTAATTCTAATATGCAACCATACACATTATATAATTTAAGACTTCTTTTCACACCATTTAAAAATATTATTCTTTAATTAAGAACAAAATAGTTCTCCTTTGATTGATATATCCTTTTTATGTCTATTATGGTGTTTGATGTCATTATTTTGGGATATGGAGCTGTTTTCTCTTATCATCATAATCATTATTTGGGACTAGATATATTATTCTGAGCACTGGGATACTATTATATTTGTTAAAATGTAATTTCTATCATATAAACTTGTAGGTCTGTAACATATCATTATTAATTAATGTATTAAAGAATATTGGCTTACACTTTATTAATTCTCACAAACCTTCTTTCATGACTCCATAAATTTCTTTGATATTTCCATACTATATCACGATGAAGAGCTCTCTAGGTGTAGGAAAGAAATGATCTCTTTTATATTGCGGGCTAGTTGCATATTTTGTTGTAGTGCTAATATTTTAGTCTTCCATCACCCTCCTTTCATTTTGATCTCAAAACCTGATTTTCCTTGTTTAAAATCAACATAGTCATCATCTTTGTTCTCCAATATTAGTGAGATACATCTTTTTGAAAACCATGTTGATTTGTCAACTCCAAACCCCATCTGGAGGTAGAAGGAACATACATTTGGTTAGATAGACTAACATCCTACACAATTACCCCCAAATTACCAGAGCATAGAACTATATGCACACATGAAATCTTTTCTTAAAATCCTATTAGTTAGTTCATCATTCATATGAAAGTTTATGGAAAATAAGAACGTTTAATGATTATTTTTATCCCTAAAATTTTCTAGTTATTCCATAATTTCCTAAAACATTCCAAATTAGGGTTCTTGGATTTCATATATTTAACTTATTATATGTTTCATTCAAAATATCTTATCTCAAGGAATAAACACATAGCTACAACTAAGTATGTGACCTTTATGTTTGAATTCATCTACCTCGTCCAAATCTTCTACTAATTTGTTATGATGTTCATCTAAAATCTACAAATTAGGGACAAAACCACTCATCTACAACTAAGAAGGTTAACTAAGTTCAGTTCATATAACTTCACCAAAGCTTATCCTAGTTTGCCTTTCTCCACTGCATCCAACACTTAGATATATTACTAGGAAAACATAGTAGAAATCTTGGACTTCGATGTAGGTATTAGGACTTCTCCATCAATTTATGGATTTATTTATCAAAAGGGTTGGGAAGAGAAAAGAGAAGTAAAAGAATGAGTTTTGAAAAATGTAACAGAAAAACAATTGTTGCAGTTGGTTGAGAGTAAAATATTCACTTGATTCAATTAGTTACTATAACCATATCCATGAGTACCCTCCATTATCACTGAATTCTTACACTTACTATAAAATTATTTTGTTGATGTACAGTCAGATTCAAATTTTACATAATGAATAAATTGTTGTCTACATTTACTATTATTTTTATAATTTATTTGAATATGAAAGATCTTATTTGGCCACTACATACATCTTTAGTCGATCGAATAAAATTTCAATAGTGACTACCCGGTAATGAGGTTGTCTTCATTGATAGGGCTAGCTAAAGGAAATTACATAGTCAGCCAAAATGCATCCAAGTCACTCAATTAAATCACTTGGTCCACTAAAAAGTGGGTTGACTAAGTTAGACAAGTTGTGAGTGACTAACCTACTATATTCCAATCAAAAAAATAATTTAGTCAGTCAGTCAGTGAAAAATGAGTCATATCTTAAAAGCTCATCATTATTTTTGACATTGCTAGTAGGTTACCCATTTCACTAACTTGTATGTTGATATAATTAATGCCAAAAATCTGATTTCTCCTCACACAAACCTTCCTAGGTCCTACTAGTTTCCATATAATGCAAAGCATTTTGTAACTAAAAGTCAATTTATAATTCAATTCCATTGATAATAGATAACTTTAGGCACATGCTTATATAGATAACTTGCATGAAGCCCTTGTTGACTTAGTTCCTCTCAAGACAAAAATAATATGAGACTAATAAAATTAATTAATTATGAACTAAAAAGTAAGTCCCTGACATTTCATTTGAATCCTAAAACTGAAACAATTTCATAATCAACCCTAAATGCAAAAAATACACAACAATTAAAAAAGACAACCATTAATAAAGGTAAATCATTAAACACTCTAATCAAGAGGTCTAAAAACCCTAGCCATTATCTTGCTGAGCATGTTTTCCAACATCACCTGTGTTAGTAGTAAGACTAAAAAAGTTTAAAATACATCAAACTAATCCCCATGAAAACTATAATACAAGGACATGTAATTAAATAATTTTATCTTATTATAATGTATTGGTATGCTTTATGCCAAAAACTTTATTCATAATAAATTTGTGGTTTCATTCAATATAATCCTAACTTATCAACCTGTATGTATGCATATGAAATTTTATGTTCTTTACACATAAATATCTTGTCAAAAAGAGTGTATCTCACATAAATAAGCCAAAATGAAAAACTAAATCTTAAGCTAGGATCGAGTTCTCACACCTAGAGTACTTTTGTTTCTGAAGGATGTTTAGAGTGGTCTTTGGAGATTCTAACATGTGTGATAGGCTGATTTTATCCAAATTCAAGATTGAGGAGATTATATTCAAAATATTGCCAATGCAGAGACTTTTTTTGCATGTCCTAGAGACAAGATTTTCACTTAATAATTATTCTACATTGAGCTATAACTTACGTTATTAATATAATTACTTGATATTGTTTCATATATAATAAGGCATAGTAACCAAACTAGTTTACTCTATATTCTTAAATAGTAACATCTTGGTCTTGAGGGACTGACAACTCATTGCAAATTCATGTATATCATTAGGCCTCATGATATTTAAACCGCCAAAAAAGGTCCAATGAAGGAGCTTGTTTATTTGTTGTAGTTCCATTTTTATGTTAAGATTAAGAGGTACTTGGAACTCAATGTGAAATAGGTCCCAATTAAGCATGATGAAAAATTATGTACAATGTCCTGTTGTGACAAAGATTCATACTCCTATAATTTATTAGAAATTATAAAAAACTAAACCATTTTAATTAATTATAGGGTTGTCATTGATGAAATCAAATATCTAAGACCATCATAATTATCAATGTATAATAACAAATCGATGGTTGAATTTTGCGTTAAAATGGAGTTAATTGGAATGTGTTAAGATAATGGGTAAAAGTGGGTGTTTGATATATAAGATACCCCTTTTTGGGTTGAAGTGCACTTTAGACTCTTTCTCAATGTGTTAGATCAGGGCAGGATTGAACCTATCCAATCCTAATCGTCTATAGATTGTATTCAACCACCAAGATCCATAGAATAGTATGTGTGGCCAAAATCCCCTTGCTATTATCTTGATTTCTTTTTTATCTCATTGCAAATAGGCTGTTGCACTAGATTTTGGACTACATTATGATTATTTTAAGCCCATCCAAAAACCTTAAATCTCCAGGGAGATGCTCCACAACATGGTTTGACAGATATGAAGCCGAACATTAAATTGATATTTTGTTCATTCTGCTTCTAGTTGTATGTCATGCAATCTGAAAAAGTATCAGGGGACCTATTGATGTATCCATCTCTATGGGCCATCAACCAGATCTTCTTCACACAACAAAATTCAAACAAGAGATGATTGAGGGACTCTTCCCTAGTTATGCATAGTTCACATCTCGAAGGAAACTGGATCCCTAACCCCTTCAGGTAGTCTTGAGTGGGAAGCTTCTGACGAAACATTACTCAAGCACAAACATAACTTCTTTTAGATGTTTTAGCCAAACATAGCCACTTAGCCCATGGTTTAACATCGCTTTTACAGCGAACACAATGCATGAAATCTTTGAAACACACAGGGATCAATCCATTCAAAGAGATTGTATCCTCCCTAGAAAAATCAGGAGAGCAAAGCTCTTTCACCGAATCAATAATAGAATTAATCCAGTTTCCTTCATCAAATAGACAACTCAAATTAACCAATTTTCCTTTACCAAGTTTAAGGATTGAGTCATGACCAATACTATCATCCAGGAAAGAATTCTTTTTAATCCACGGATCCCTCCAAAGGATCTTGTTCCCATTACCAACAGTGAAATCGATATTCTGAGAATGATATCCCTGTTGTAAACAATTTCCTTCCATACCCACGAAGCATTGGAAGCAATACTATACAGATTTACATATGCATTGGAAGCATACATGTATATACTATACAGACAAATTTCTATTTTATACTATATAGATTGACATATATAATATATATATATATATATATATATATATACTATTACTATGTAGACAAATTTCTATTTTATACTATACAGATTTACAGATGCATATATGTATATACAGATTTGCTTCCTATGATACAGATTTACATATGCATTGGAAGCATTCTAAGCAATTTGCTTCATATGATACAGATTTACATATGCATACATGTATATACTATGCAGACAGATTTCTATTTTATACTATACAGATTGACATATATATAATAGATATATATAAATATACTATTACTATATAGACATATTTCTATTTTATACTATACAAATTTAAATATATAACTATACAGATTCACATATCTCTAAAATAGAATTATATATATGTTTAGATAGATATACCATTACAAATACACATGTATATATATAGATACATATCTATACATATAAATATAGTTATAATTATACACAGATTCATATATATACACATACACAAGGGAATGTGTACATATGTGCAACATATAATGATAAAAGTAGTCAAATATCCATAGTTGTTAACAAACAAACATATAAATATATAGATATGCACATACATATATCTATATACATACAATTTTGGGATAATTTAGCCTCTATTAATCCAAAAATATGATAATTTATTAAGCCCAAAATAAAAATGTATTGAACACAATAAAGAAGGAATAGCCAAGTTGTAATGGTATTGATGGGTACTCTCCAAACTTGCATGTCAAATACTTTCTCTCTTGGTCATCATTGTAGAACCAAGTCTCTTATTCCTTCACCCACCCAAAAACCAATAGTTTTTTCTATTATTATTGGCTCTCTAAAGTGGCTTCACTATCAGTTCCACAATCATGTCTGCCATTGCTTCAACTTTGACAAGTATATGAATTGCATCTATATATATATATATATATATATATATATATATATATATATATATATATATGTGTGTGTGTGTGTGTGTGTGTGTATTTCTTATAATGTGTGCTTAACTTATTTTATATTTTCCCTCATATAGATGGATTTTCTAATAGATCAGAGTTGGATGTATATTGGGAATAGAATACGAAGTGATGTATTCAAGGCAGGGTTATGAAAGTTCATTGAGTTTGCTCTTCTCCATCAAAGACCATCAGATAGGGGAAATTAATATGTCCCTGCATGGTATGTTTAAACAGATACCTTAAAACAAAGGAGGAGGTATTCTCACATGTATTACAAAAAGGATTTGTGCATAGCAATGATGTTTGGACGTTTCATGGGGAGGTGATTGGTAGGAGCAATCCTATTTTGGCACCAAACATGCCTAGCACCGAAAATATGCATCAGATGCTGGGGGATTTTTTTGGTATGGGTGACGCAACAAACGACCATTCTACTGAAGCTACAGAGGAACCTGCAAATTTAGACGCACAAAGATTTTACAAGCTACTAAAAGAGGCTGATCAACCACTCTATAGAGGCTGCACAAGTCATTCTAAGCTATCCTATTTGGTTGCCTTGCTATATCTGAAGGAGGAATCTGGATGGTCCAACAATTCTTTCAAAAAGTTGTTACAGGTGATTATTTTAGGATTTCCAGAAGAAAATTGTCTATTCTCGGAGACGTACTATGAAGCAAATACGATCGTGAAGGATTTACAACTTGATCATACTACTATAGATGTATGTAAAAATAATTGCATGCTTTATCGCAAAGAAGCAGCTTCAAAAGAAAATTGTGATACTTGTGGTGCTTCACGATGGAACGAAAAGCAATACAAACAAAAGGGAAAGAAAGTAGCTGCAAGGTTCATGTATCACTTCCCTTTGATACCTCGATTAGAGAGGTTGTATATGTCTTCATCTGTTGCTAAAGATATGATTTGGCCATTAGAAGGAAAAGGAAAGGATGGTCGTGTTCATCATCCTTCAGACACACCAAAATGGTTGTCTATTGATGCCAGGTACCCAGACTTTGCTGCTAAACCCTACAATATTAGACTGGCATTAGCAACTGATGGTTTTAATGCATTTGGCAATATGAGTGCATCACATAGCATCTGGCCTGTGTTGGTGCTGTGTTGGTGACACCTCTCAATCTTCTGCCCTGGCTTCTTATGAAAGAACAATTTATTATGATGTCTCTATTAATTCCAGGTCCACATATGGTTGGCAATGACCTTGATGTATACTTGGAGCCATTAATTGAGGAGCTGCAACTACATTGGGAGCTTGGAGTCAAAGTTTATGATGCATATAGAAAAAGGAATTTCACTATGCGGGCAATGATTTTATGGACCATTAACAATTTTCCAGCATATGGTGACTTATCTGGTTGGAGCACTAAAGATAAGAAAGATTTGGGATGTCCTTGTTATAATGTGGAGACTGTATCGAAATGGTTGAAGTTTGGGAAAAAGCAGTGCTATGGTTTCCATCGACATTTTCTTCCAATGAATCGTCCATATAGACATGATAGGAAAAATTTTGATGGCAAAAAAGATTTTCGCCTTCCACCTAAGACACTATCTGGAGAAGATATTTTGAGGCAATTTGATTGATATGAAAATATCACATTTGGCAAAACAAATAAGCACAAGAGGCATGGAGATCAAATTCCACCATTACCTCCAGGTTGGAATAAGATAAGCATCTTTTTTCAACTACCTTATTGGAAGTATTTATCTGTTAGACACAATCTGGACGTGATGCACATAGAAAAGAATGTGTGCGAGAACATTTTAAACACATTACTGGGAGATTCTAAGAAAAGTAAAGACAACTTACAAGCTCGTCAAGATATGAAGAAAATGCGCATTCGAAGAGATTTATGGCCGGTAGATGCAGGTGATCGATATTACTTACCTCCAGCATCTTACACTATGACTAATGCACAGAAACATAAGTTCCTATCTGTGTTAGAAAAGCTGAAAGTTCCTGATGGCTATTCTTCTAACATATCTAGGTGTGTTAGCAAATCTGATAGAAAACTTATTGGGCTAAAAAGTCATGATTGCCATGTTCTTATGCATCAAATTCTACCTATTGCCTTGAGACATTGCATAATCTTAGATGTGTACAATCCTATTGCTAATTTGTGCTCATTTTTCAACAAGCTTTTCTCTAACGTTATTGATGTGGATGAATTCAAAGAATTGGAACAAGAAATTGTTGTCACTATTTGCCAATTGGAGAGAATCTTCCATCCTTCTTTCTTCACCATCATGATGCATTTGCCCATTCATTTAGCTTATGAAGCCAGGCTTGCTGGATCTGTCTGAACTAGGTGGATGTACCCAATAGAGAGATACTTGAAGAAATTGAAGAAGTATGTCAGAAACAAAGCTAAACCGGCTGGTTCTATTTCTAGTGGCTATTTAGTTGAAGAACATTTGACATTTTGTGCTAGGTACTTGCCTAATTTTGAGACAAAACTAAACCGCACTCCTCATAATGTTGATGGATCTTCAATTAGAGTTGGAGTGTCAAGGAATTTTGACATCCACACTTTGGAACAAGCCCATCATTATGTCCTTTTCAATAAAGAGGAATTGGATGTTTACATAAGGTAAGATTTACGTCATATAATTCTTGCTAAACTATGTCATATTTGTTGTACATTAATTTAGACACTTCTGACAAAGCAGTGAACACATGTTTATTCTTCAAGATATGGAACCCAACATTGCCCCACAGACTCTAGAAACAAAATATGCAAAAGAGTTTTCTAAGTGGTTGAAAGAGCATGTAAGTCTCAAACATAAATATTGTTGTCACTCTTAATGTTCAAGTTAGTGTAGATTACATTAATGTTTTACTTTTCTAATGAAGGTAATGCAAATGCAACAGATTAGGTTGAATAGTATTAGCAAGGAGTTGAGATGGTTATCCCAAGGCCCTTGTGTTGAGGGAATGTCTTATGAAGGTTTTTCGGTCAATGGATATCGTTTCCGTTCAAAGCACATTGAAAGTACATGTACTACACAAAATAGTGGAGTGTACTTGTGTGCTGACACTTCAAGTTATTCAAGTGGTAGAGATAGAAATCCTATAAATGCTCAAGTCACGTACTATGGCTACTTAGAGGAGGTTATTGAGCTAACTTATGGTCCAGAATTCAAAGTTCCGTTGTTCAGATGTTCTTGGTATGATCAAAGCACTTCTAACGGGTTGCGAATTGATGAATATGGGTTCACACAAATCAACACTTCAAGGATAAAAAGAAAAGAGGAACCTTTTATCCTAGCTTCTCAAGCATTGCAATGCTTTTATGTGAAGGATCCTAATGTTGATGATTGGTGCACAGTGCTAACACATCCTCCTAAAGATTATTCTGAAGTACCTCTTATTGAGAATTGTTTGACTGGTTTACAATTTGAAGCTATTGATGGTGGTGTAACTAATGATGTGTCTTGGAGGAGGAGAGATACCGAGGGATCTTTTGTTGATAGAATTAACCAAAAAGCATGATGGGGCTAATGTTTAGTTCATTAATCTTTATGTTTTATTTGGGGAATATGTTCTATTGCATTTTTTGGCAAACTATTACTATATGGCATATTCTTTGCAATTTATTTAGTCTTGTTTCATATACCAGTAACTAGGACATCATTATAACTCATCATTATTCTTTTTTGGTGTATGAAACCAAGGTACCCAACAATTTATTTGTTTTTCAAATGCTGAATATTCATATGTTGGTGTCTCATATTCTCCGTAATTTATTTATTTTTCAAATGCAGCTATTATTTTTGTTACTAACATTTCTACACTAATAATCTAATTTTTTTTCTTGTCAGTTAAAGGATGATAGGAAGAAGAATCACTAGATCTAGTTGTAACATCACACCTGGTCAAACTTCTACTGTCCCTCCCTCCACAATTGTAGAAAATTGTGAGGATGAACCTACTCTATTGTCCAACAATATTGAAAATGATGTAACAGTTAAAAAAAATGTTGAGGATGAACAGGAGAATAGGAAGTATGGATGTGGGCCTACAAGTGAGCAAAGCCTACTTCCTGAGCAAGGGGAGCCAGGTCACAATGTCCAATGGGATAATGAAGGAAATTCTATTGGGGAGAATGGTTCCAAATTGAATCATTATTGTCATATGCTAGCAAGGAAACCACACGTATGGCATCTAGACTGGAAGTGGAACGAACAACCACAACAAGCTTTTGCAGATAGAAAATCATTTATTGAGGTAATCTTTTTCATAAAAAGACCAACAAATTGTATGATTGTTATATCTAAAGTAATACTTTCTATGTTTTTAGAAATGCTTCGATTTAGGAAGTCACCCTAATGCATGGAATCACATTGATGAACACATTAGCAAAGGGATATCAGTGTGTAGGGCACGTGCAAAGGAAGATTACTATGAAAAGTACAAGATTGAACCAGAATTGATGATGAAGAAAGTTGAGAAAAATACTTCCATAAATATGGACCAGTTTAAAAATCTTATTAAAGAATGGGGAACCGAGAAGTCTAAGGTACAATGGTTTCATATAACTTGCATGTATACCTATCTACTTTTTCTAATTATATCTTTCTTATGGTTTAGAAAATTTCCGAGATCAACAAGGAAAACAGAGCAAAAAAAGTGATGGATCGTACCACGGGATCGAAGCCATGGAGTTGTTATCGGGCAGAAATGGTATTAATAATGGACACTTATCATTCTTAGTAGGAGTTGAACATATAACATGGACAATTATTATGTTATCTATCATGTGTAGGTCAGTGAAGATCAACCCATTGTGCCTCTTAACAAATTTTTGGAAAAAGTTTACGACAAAAGCCCACAAGTGGTTAGAAAATGGATATTTTCTTTCCTATGATGTCTACAAAGTTACATATGCTCAGATATCTCAATTTAAGCTTTCCTTTTATGATGCTTTCTAATTACAACTTGAAATCTCTGATATTGTGGAAAACCAAGTAGCAAAACAAGAAGAAATAGATCCTATAAGTGTTGATAATCTAACACGTGAAGCTTATTTGTAATTTTTAAATCCTTCCAAAAAGGCTAGGATCCGAGGTGTTGGAATTGGGCACAAAGAGAAAGGACATAGGGGAAAAGCTGCTCGTATAAGATATGAAATGCTTCTTGAGGAAAGTAATGCAAAGGATGTATGTTGGATTATAACTAAACCTGAACTATTAGTTACAACTAGTCTATTTGATCGATGTTTGTAATTTGTTATCTATTTAAGGATAAACTTAATGAACTTGAAGAAACAGTAAATGGATTGAAGAACTCCGTCTCCCAAATAATGACTTGGTATAATCAATCACAGGTAACTTAGATTCAGTTGTCTATGTCAATGTAATATATAATTTTTTTTGACATTGTTGATCTATTTGTTATAGGATGGAGGTATTAATGTTGATTGTGCAACTGAATACCCCAATCGGACTACTACAAGTGTATTACACATACAAAGTAGCACAAATAGGTCAGGTGTGGGTTCTTTTCACATACAAGACAATACAAGTGGTGGTGCAGATGTAGGCATGTTTCCCAGGCAAAATAATTCAAGCAGGGATGGCTTAGGTAGACTTTCTAGACAAAGTAATTCAAGGGAGACTGGAGTAGGCATGCTTTCCTTACAAGGAAATTCAAGGGAGAATGGAGTAGGCAGGCTTTCCACACAAGGGGTTGGCAGTAGTTCTTTTGGATTCATGGCTCCCATGCAAAGTGCTAGCAATGGACATCCACTAATCTTTCAGCCACAGGTACCTCATAATAGCTATAGATTATTTTTAATATTCATACACATAAGAATATTAACATGTACACTTTATTAAAGGCTACAATTGAAAGTTGGTGCCCTACTTCTGGTAATAATCCACAAAGTCATCCTCAAATGCAGAGCACACCAAGCACATCTTCATCGGTGTCTTTCACACCAAGAACTCAGTGTTTAAATTAGGTATTCAATATTATATTTCCTCTCTTGTGTTCAATATTAGTTTTACATTCTAGTTCTAGCTTTTGGTTTGGGTTCTTGATTAACACTTAGTTACTGCCTATGTGGTTCTTCATCCAACAACCATCCATTTTCTAGTTCTAGCTTTTGATTCGAGTTCTTGATTAACACTTAGTTACTTCCTATGTTCTTGATTAAACTTCTAGGGTATCCATCCATATATCTTGTACTTATACCAAATATGATATATAAGGCCAAATCAAATATATAAGGCACGAATCTACTTAATGGTTAATGCCTATGTGGTTCTATATTTCCAGACACTTTGGGTATCATGGTTATGCATGTAGTTATTGTTATCCTCTTTCAACTCAGTCTATTTATCTATTGTTATCTCTATTTGTTACGACCCATATCAGGGTTAGTCAATAAATACCTTGAATTCCGTAAAACACCCCAATTAGTGCTAAGTTTTTGTTAAACATCATGAATAGTCAAGATTTCATTGAGTTGAGTTGAGCGCTGACTAATGCAATTAGTGTTGAATATCAAATTAAATATCATGGTTAATCAAATAAGTTAATATGTGAATCAATAGTTGAGTTTGAATCACCTGAGGCAATTAATGATATCTATATTGATTATTTAGTTTATTAAGTTGAATCAAGTAATCACATTCGCATTTAGAGCTTTGATCTAGTGAAACAGTCCAATCAGTATGTTTTCATGCTTTGAGTTGGTAGAGGAGTTTGTGCTTGAGTGGATGCAAAAGAAATCATCCAATTTGGACCTCCGAGGCAATACTTATGCCATTTTTAGTTTTCTTGGACTTGGTTGCAATTTCTCCAAGGTTTAGTTTTTATTTCCCTTTTTCCTTTCTCACTTATCCCTTCCCCTCTTCTTTCCCGATAGAACAGGGAACCGACTGATGCGGTGCCCCAAACCAGGCCGATCGACCGCAACCAGAGGGGAAAGGAGGGCGTTCCTTTGAGCTGGGGTGCTGGGCGCCTTGCTTCCTTCTTCTTCCTCCTATTCTTTCCTCACCTTATCACGCCCTAGCCGTGCCCCCCTTCCACCTGTCGCCAACCTGCTTGAGCCGGCCGGCCGCACAGCAGCAGGAGCTGCGGCCAGGAGCTCAGTTGGGCGAAGAACAGCACCGAAAGCGCCGCTTTGAGTCCGGCCTTGGTGCCTAAGCACGTTTTCGCAGCCCTAGCCACGACCAGCAACTCATCTGAGCTCCTCCTTCAACCTGTATGTGAGAGGAATGGCT
This sequence comes from Alisma plantago-aquatica, assembly GCA_963693085.1. NCBI lineage: Eukaryota > Viridiplantae > Streptophyta > Magnoliopsida > Alismatales > Alismataceae > Alisma > Alisma plantago-aquatica. The sequence goes on along the minus strand of OY856411.1, from coordinate 67,645,714 downwards.
GCTTGCAGCAGCAGGCCCGAACCAGGGCCGATTGGCGCGGGAAATATCAAGGGGATGATGCTATCGAGCTCGGCCAAGAAGGTTGGAGCAAGAACTGCAGTCGTAGCTACATCCCACACCAAGAACGAAGAAGTCTTCTCCAACCTGTTCGTGAGTGGAAGCTGCTGTGTGTAGTAGGCTTGTTCCAGAATTGGACCAAGGTAGAAGAAGACTTGCGTTTGCAGCCAGTAGTCACTGTGGGAATAAAGCAACGCCACAAAACAACGTCCCTGGGTTTGTCCTAGAGGTTTTTGGTAAGATTCCGTAGATTAAGTCCAAGACATAGCTTTAGAATCGAGTTCATCTTCATGAGTTTCCCGTTTCTGCGCAGGTGCACGGCGTGCAAATCAGTTTGCACGGCGTGCAAAGTTACAGAAAGCAGAACGAGTTTCTGCCCAGGTGCACGACGTGCAGCCCAGGTGCACGGCGTGCACTCTGCTGTAAAGGGCAGAATTAGGCAGGGTTGTGGACGTCTTTCGGTGTATACGAACACACCAAAGTGGGTGAGTAGTAGTTCATTCAGTAATCATTATTTAACTCAATTTAAATGTTAATTGCTTCTGTATCAGTTAGTATATCTTCTAAACAGTGTAATACATAAAATAGAGTATGTTATATTCATTGGAATTGAATTACTTAATATGCTTAGTAAAAATGATAAAATTTCTTGTATTATAGTTGTAATGTATTTGCTGATTTAAAAATAGATGTTTAGCATTGAAAGTGGATAAATGATTCTTAATCATGTTTAATGATGATAAAGGATATATATTTGCTTCATGTGTTATTCAGATTGTTCAATATGCATGAAATGTGATATTTCTGTTTAAACGTTTATTTGGTAATCAATTAATAGACCTAGGTGCCCTAACACCGTAGAACCCCTAAGAGGTATCTGCAACTTAGGGGTGAAACTCGTGTTGCAACATCATCCGTGCTTGTGTCACGGACAAACGAGGAAAGAGAGGCAGTGTCTAACAACAATCGTGCGTGTGTCACGATGGCACTGGGAAAAAGAAAACTTGGTTATCTAACACCATTCGTGCTTGTGTCACGAAGGTAACCCTGTGAGACTCTCCGCCTGTGTGCTCAGGTTAGAGGAGGAGTCTAGAGTACTAGAATACTGCAGAGAGGCCCCTGAGTGCCTAGGACCTGCGGTGAGGCCCTTGAGCGCCTGAGAGTACAGTGAGGCCCTTGAGTGCCTGAGGCCCTTGAGTGCCTGAGAGTCCTGTGCAGACCAGGACAACAGTCAGACTTAGCATTTCCCGGGTGTGTCGCTAAGTCTTGTACGGTGGGACCGTAGCATGAACTTGTTGCGGATCTTTATATGCAGAGTACACTGCATATATTTAGGGCATAATAATAAAATGAATAAATAATCATGTAGGTTCACAGTAAATTTATATAACTGTTTATTTACCTGAAATACCTGTTGATGCTTAGAAATGTGGTTACTATCTGTATATTTGTTATGTTATTAGAACTGCCTTGCTTAGTTCTGCATTTATGTTTATTTTCAGTTTATAAACCTGATGAGTTGTTTAATGATAGCTAAGTGAAATGATATTCACTGAGCGAGTAGGCTCATACCTCTACTCAAAACATTTTCAGGTTATCATCAGCAGCAGGAAATCAGAAGGATCGATTTATCCTTACGCCTAGTCGATAGAAGGTTCGTAGTTAGTAGTTAGAGGTCTCTTAGTCCTTTCCCCTCGATCTTTGGGACAAGGTGTGAGTGAGAGAGAAAATGTGTATAAAGATGTAAATTAACTGTTATGCTTTATTTTATGTCGAACAATGTAATATGCTGTAGACTCTGTTATATTGCTAGTCAGATAATAAAGATGCTTCCGTAGTTTATTTAGTTTCATTTTACAGCATAAATCAGATTATCCTATTAATGTCTTTAAAATGTTATAAAAGTAAAGAGTGGTTTGCTTATGTGTAAATCCCATCCTGTCACGTCTTAATCTCGTGGTTTGTGGTTAATGTGAGATTGGGGCGTGACACTATTAGTCTGATTGGTTAGGACAGCTTTCTATTTTGCTTTGGGGTATCTTTATTTGATTGTTCTGCAGTTGGCACAACATCAACAACGATAGTTTCCTTAGACTTTTTCTCAGACTCACCTTCTCCATGTTAGTCATGCTTTACTGAAGAACAACTCAGAAGTTGTAATATTGCTTCTCTTGCTTAGAATGCTCATAACAATTGTATCTTGTTTGACATTTTGTGCTGCTATTTGCTGGCTGTTGCTGCTGCTGGCAGCTGCTACTCACAGCTGTTGCTGCTCGCAGCTGCTGCTGCTCGTAGCTGCTGAAGTGACACAGAACAAGCATAAGTGTGATCAATTCATATGCTCCTACTTAGTTGAAAAAAATATGAGGGCTTCTAATGTGAAGAGAGCATTGTAAGACTCATGATATGTTAATCCAGTATCTTGGTAACTGCTACTACTAGTAAGCTATGCGACTAATCCAATTAACATGCGATATATAGAACCCTATGAAGTCTGTAACAGTTGTAGTTGTCATGTCTATCAATGGTGTTGAACGGTTGTTGATTTCCAGGTGCCTTGAAATTCTGTTTATCTAGTTCAATTCTTCTATTGTTATCTCTGTTTCAATGGAGAATTGCTCATTGTATATTCGATTGCTGCTATTTGCTATTTGCTATTTGCTATTTGTGCTGCTATTTGCTGGCAGCTGCTGCTGCTCGCAGCTACTGCTGTGGAGGAGTGAGGTGCTGCTAGTGGTGTTGTGGTGGTTTTTTGGTGTTGTGGTGATGCTGTGGTTGATGGTGGTGATGTGGCTGTCGTGATGGATAGTTTGATGGAGGATTTTTCTATGTGCAGGTGGTGGAAGCAGCAACTTGCTACTGTGCTTGGTGTTGAATGGTGGAGGTTTGTGGTGGTGCTGTCAGTGCTGGTGGTTCTGTGACTTTCATGTTGGATAGTTGTTTTCTGGAGGAGTGAGGTGGTAGCTGTTGGGTGTTGGTTGGTGGTAGCTGTTGGTGTTGTTGGTTGATGGTGGTTGATGTATGGTGTGTTGGTGTGTGTAGGATGTATGGAGCAGCAATTTGCTACTGTTGGTGCTATTTTGTGGATGGTGGCGTGCTGGTTGGTGGTGGTGGTGGTGTTGGCTGGTTGGTGGGAGTGCTGATGTGTAGGTGTTGGTGGTGGCTGCTATGTCGGTTCACTTACATTTATCTCAACTTCACACTCACTCTGATTCCTTTTTGTATTTATATTGATAGGGTAGAATTGCTTTTAATGACGGATTTCGACCGACAATGCACCTTGGAGTAAACCAGAACCGAAATATGAGGGTAAGTTGTTTGTTGTACTATGATTTATGTATAAACTTTAAATTCTATTAATATAATGATTTGTCATTTTTAGGAGAAGAATACTCAAGTACCCAACCGTATGAGGCCTGACATTGATGAAGAGAACCACACTATTTGAAGGAATATGGAGACATTATAGATCTTAAGAGTTTCTAGCATGATATGTTGATTGTCATCAATCTCAAATTTTAGAACCATATGTATTCTTTATTTATATCAACGTTGAGCACGCAATGTATGGATAATATTTTGCTTCAATAACAAAAATTAGTTTGAGGTGATTTAACATTTTTATGTGTCATTTTGGTGTTGAATCTTCTTATGATTTCATGTGAATATTATAAAAATATTGCTTAAGGTTATGTATATAAAGTTTTCATTTAAAATTATTAACATTCAACAAATCATTCAATAAATGAATAACCAAATCATTTATAGTAATCCCTCAAAAATATATTAATGAAGGTCTTTAGTCCCTCAAAAATGAGATCCATATTGGCCATCACAATTGCATTGATGACGACCACATAGCCCCTCAAAAATAATATTAATGAAGACATTAACCCTTCAAAAATATATTCTCCAAGACCATCAAGTCCCTAAAAAATTTATTTATGAGAACTAAACATGTCCTCAAAAATATATTCATGAAGGTTAAATAGTCCCTCAAAAATGTATTTATGAAGGCTAAATAGTCCCTCAAAAATGTATTTATGAAGGCTAAATAGTCCCTCAATATAACATTCTTGAGGGTCAGTTGGTCCGTGACAATTGTATTCGTGAGGGCCACTGGTATTTGTCACGTGAGTTCTCTTCACGGACCATTTGTGAGGGCCAGACTCACAACTGTCCCTATTTGTGAGGGCCTATACAGAGGGGTTTGTGACAGGACTCACTCGTGAATAATGACCCAATTTTTACTAGTGAGTAGATCATCTAATGATTAGTTTAATAATATGAGATAGATAAGAAAAGTCAGGAGAAGCACGACTGAGACTCTCAGTCCTCACAGTCTATAAATTAAAATGGGCCGTAGTAGATCATCTCCATATATATATACTAGTAAACACACATATACCCATGCACATAAATATAAAAATAAATATAAATTGCTATGTCATTGTTGTTGTCTGTCATATTTAAAGTTATATACATAAATATATTTATGTAAAAAATTTCTATATTCGTTCATAAGGGAGTTGGGTTTCATGAATCATACGAGATGGTATGTTAACAAAAGCTTTTTGATAATGTGTTAGATTGACCAGGTCGCCCAATAGGCATGGTGAGAAGGATTTAGAAAAAAAGTTTGCTAGATGCTTAATATTTTTATATATTTCTTACCATTTCTACAATGTGACATCAATGCATAGAATGTCAGTAATAGAGAGAGAAAGTTAGCATTGAATGGAGATTCATTTGTAAATTTTTATTTCTTATCTAGTTGTTCATTTAGGAATAAAAATGTTGTATAATTGAAGATAGTGGTGTAGAAGTCAGTAGAGAGATATACTTGATATGATTTCAATCATTACCAATTGATTTCATTTTTTTAATAAAATCCTTAATGTTGGGGATGGTACACCTTGATTATTTTCTTATCAAAAGGATATCTTCAATCTGGACACCATCGCCCATGTTGATGGACGTCGAGAATAGCTTGATTGCTGACATTTATATGCTACACGTGATTGAAGATGGTTGGGCAACCATGCTAAATGACGATGAAAGTTTATGCAAATAAGGAATGATGAAATTGGCACATGAAGACGAAGATGTATATAATTAGAATACAGGGGGAAGAAGAGGGTATATGCGGAAGGGAAAAAGGACATGCGTGTTATAGAGATCACCTGATGAAACTCAAAAGATGGTGGAGATACGTCAATTATTAGATTTTCTGAATTAAGGATTACTAACATGCACTAAAGGAGATATTTAAATTAATAAAGAGAAGTGAATTTATAAAGTAATGATACATCTTATTGGGACTTTTATCGCAAGTAAATAAGGAGAGATGAAACTCAGAATAAAAGGTTTTAGGAAAAGACGTAGATTGGCGAGGACTTGATTGTGGAGAGTTTGTTAAATTGTTTAATAGGAAATTTTATTTAGAAATAAAGATAAAAAATAGAAACATATACTGAAAAAGGAACAAGTTGAGAGAAGATGATACAATCGTGCTGGAGAGAGAAGAGATAGTGGGGGTTACGATTGGCATGTCTGATAATGATGACATTTACTTTATTAATCAAGGATTTCTGACGAAAAGAAACTCATTTCCATTCCAGACAATGATGACATAAGTTAATGGATTTGTGAAAAAATTTGTGGAGATAAAAGAAAGTTTCCAATCTCACATTTGTGAATAAATTATAAAGGTATATGTGGATTTGCAAGTACTTAATAGTAATTAGAGAGACACTTGTGGTGAGTAGTCATCGTTAGTGTCGATCAAAGAAAGGAGCGTTCAACAGAATTGATTTGTTGGTAATAATGCATCGGGAGAAGTATGAGGAATGATTTCTATAGGTTATGAACCGTTTTCATGGGACAGAGTGGGGCGAAGTTAAACAATGGGTGGGAAATAAGTATCAACAAATATTAAAGTTCCTTTAAAAAAAGAGAAGAGAGTGTGTGCCAAGGAGAGATCAACATTTTGAAAATGGACATTTTAAAAATAGTGAGATTCAATTGGCCTGAGGCATATATATAATTAGAAATAATTTTTCTTTATAGTAGTATATATTAAACTATGAGGAAGTTATTGTGTGAGGAGGAAATGGTGTTGCGGAGGTGTAAATTAGGGACGATATAGCATACCATCTTAAATGGGTAAAGATCTTTTAGTAACGACATTAATTTGGAGGTCTTTAATGGAGAAAGAGGGTTTGAGATGGAAGTCGAAAAAGAAAAAAGAAGCAATAGACGGTAAGAATTAAAACGTACCAACATATACCGTCGATGCATTACATGGCCATGACTGCCTGCCGTTAATTCATGTTCGACTTTTCAATATCTTTATATTGTAGGTCACCACTGTCTTTGGGGTGTGGGTCTATTTTATAATGGTGACATTGCACTGGATATTTGGACATCTCTCGAATAGTCGACTGATATAGATTGTGCAAGTGAATACCGTCCAACGTCAAGGAAACAAAGCAGCTGTAGAAGACATTTGCACGGAAGCATATGTATTGTTGTGCAGGAGGACAACCTGATTGCTGCATCGGTCATTTTCTTCATGGATGTTTCTGTTTCTGCCAAAAATGTATTAGCATTGCTTCTCCATATCTGGGATAATATTACTGCATATAGAGCCTGAGAGCTTCTTTAATCGGCGTGAGGTGGGTTAGTGGGTGAGAAATTTCTTCAAGAATGAGGACGATGTGTGAGGGAGGGAAGATGTGCGGCAAGGAGGAGCAGTGTATGCCAGTACAGGGAAGCTAAAAACGTGGGCTTGGGAATGAGTGGTTACCAAAGATAAGATGAGCATATATTCCCATTTAAGGATAGGAAGTAAGAGAAAATAAATCGGATAAACAGAAAATAAGATTAATTGTTGAGATCTGTTATAATTGGAATAATTTGATATATATACTACTATAAAAAAAGCGAGTTTGTTTTAAAAATTACAAAGACTGCCACTAACCAATCAGATTGTTCTATTTTGAAATGCTGCATTTTCCTTAACAGCCTCTCTTCTCTCCTTTTTTTAAGAATTTTCTCTATTCTCTCCTTTTCTTAAGGATTTATTCTCCTTTTATTTAATTCTAAAACCAACCCATGTCTTTCTCTTTCCCACTTCCCAACATACACACGACGCCGCTACGTTTTCAATAATCCCCAAAATGTCACAACACTCTCCTCCACATTTTACGCCTCACAAACTCACGACTTCTTCAATCTGTAACTACTGCAAGGTTTCAAAACTTCTAAGTGTGGTCACGTTGTCCACATCTCTCACTAGCAGTTCAGGAACTAAGATTAGAAGTGGGGTGTATGGCGCAAAAACATCAACTACATCTTCATGGGAGTAGATTATAGTGGCAGCACCGGCGCCCATGTCCACGATGAGACAGACTGCAACCGCGGCGGTGGGGGCTGGAGCGGGGGCGGGGTCGCCGGCGGTGAAGAAGATGCGAGTATGGTTGCTGCCAATGGGTGGGGGAAAGAAGATTGCCGCAAAAGTTAACCCGTTTGATAACGTGAGTGAACTTCGGAAGGAACTGCGGCGGCTGTAGGTGTTGATTACTTCTTCATCTTTAACCAGACCGTGATGGACGAGGATCACACCTTCCGGTGGTTTCTCATGTTTGCAATTAACTTTATATCATTTTTGATATTTGTCCTCCTTTCCAGAATGAATGTTGTACTGATAACTATTCCACTCATAAAAGTAGAGTATAATCCCATATTCACGTGCGACCAGATCCCACATACGAGTAGTAACTAGAGGCACTAGAGAAGTAGGTTTCTCAGGTTTGCAATTAGTTTTATATCATTTTTGGTATTTGTCCTCCTTTCTGTAGAATGAATGTTGTACTGATCATGTATGATGTATTCTGCATTCTGCATGTACCTTGCAAATCATCTTGGGTTGGGACTCAAAGAAATAATCGAGCCAGTATATATGTGCCTTTCAAGTATCCAGACATATGGACGGATAACATGACAACTACATATGGAATCTATGTCAGATGAATCTCTGACGTCTGACCTCCTGAGCAAGACAAAGACTCTCACTTTTCAACACTAAAAGGTATCACCGCCCAGGCCATCTACTCCAAATTTTCAAGATTACAGCAAAGCATGACCTCAAGTGTCAACCGGGTGTAGATATTTTGAATGAACTCATCTTTGGTTTTCTAAACTAAAGTAACTGTAGTGTCCTTATTTACCTTCCACCCAAAATTTCACAAAGTGTATCTCACCGTCGCCATCAAGATGATATGTTTTATAAGTCTATTGCATATGTTGCCAACATAGATGTTACATAACCCAACTAGCCACACAAATGTGGTTGCCTTTGAAAATAGAGACCACGAGTTGAAGGACTCTAAGCTTTCTTTTATAAAGTGATTGCCAAGTACGGTGGTTCACATTACATCTTTAGTGTGGCTGCTCCGATTATGTCCCTATTAATTTGTTAAACCAGATCTAAGCAACAGAATTCTCTACAATGAAACCAGCTACTGAGCTACTTCAGGAGAAATATCTGCCAGCGATCACAACAACCTTTCTGTGTTCTCAGGTGTTACCGCCTCATCCGAATAACAAGGAGCAATAGTTGTTACGCAACTTCTCTCTTGAAAGATATCTTTTGTAAAATGATGTATATAATTTGTTGTATACGGATAATATAAAGTGTATAAGCAATTACAATTTCCTTTTAAATGCCCCGACACATCTTATTTGTAAAAGATGCTTCCATTAAACTCTCATGTTGAGGTGGTATGCCAGTTCTCTACTGATTCTTGTGATTCCAAAGCGGCTCATTTTGCTTTAATAAAATTGATCTAGATTAAATCTATGATTCCAAGCTTTCACATAGCTTCTTCCCCATGAGAACAATGACATTACACAACATTCTACTTTTATATACTTTGTTCATTTTTTGTATCATGTACTAGTAATCTATATTTGTGTTTCTATCATTACGTTATGTTGTAGAACATCATTATTTTTACACAATAACAGGCTCCGAGATAACTTTATGGTATCCCTGACAAACAGATTAATATTTCTCTACAATCACCATCAGACATTATGCGGTCACCCATTAAGAAACGAGTTTGTGATTACTTCATTTTTTAAAGGAGATATTTTTGGAAAACGTAAAGAAGACCAAACCATTTCAGTCTAATTCAGACCATACAAGAAAACTTACAGGAAACCAAACTATTCGAGTCTACTCTCAACCACTCCTTCTGTTTATCATTTTATAATTACTCTTGACTTTATTTCCTTTCATAATTATATTAAAAACCTTATTATCCCGGTCTCAGGGTCTATGACAATAGAGTAAATTCATTATTTCGAGATTTAATCTCGACGGTTTAAAATCCCAATTTTTTTTCGGGTGGGCCTTTGGAATTGATGTAAAGTTAAGATTAAATGCAACAACAAGTTGCAACAAGCAAATTTGGGGGCCTATGACATCGTGGATTCAGGAACTAACGACGATAATGTCGTAGACTTATCACAACGTTCCACCATCACGATCTATTGTCCTAATCTCCCTCACTTAATGCTTTGGTTAAACTACTTTTTTGAACTTCGATCAAACAAATATCCAACCACTCTCTTTGTTACAATTAAATGAACTCTATTCAAACATATTGAATGTCGAATAGTATTGAAAAACATATTTAACTTAATTAGATATCTTATAAACTACTATAATATGAGACTATTCTTTTTTATTAAATATGTATTTTTATTATTTATGAAAGCAATAGTTTAATTTTCTTATTTAACAATATTAACATTATGATATTTTTCTATTGCAATTTTAACAACTTTTATATGTCACGTGCATGTGCACGTGTGCGTTCACTAGTGAACAGAAAAAAGTGACTTGGAAGTTACGGGACTTTCATAGAGAGAGGTGGCCGAAATACATGTTGCTAGTCGGTGAGAGTGGTGTAGGATCACATCGAGTGAAGTTGGCAAAAGGCGTGGGCAGTTTCCCGTTTGACCACAACACCACATATTTTGTGTATTAAAACCGTGCAAATTTTAAAAGTAATTAAAATTGTAAAAAATATGAGAAAAAACGTGAGCAAAGATTGAATAAAGGAGAGAACAACAATTCAAAATACTGTTTTCATAGTAATATATACACACACACACTACAACACTCGTTTCCATCCACCTTATTCCCCAATAACCTTATTCCCCAGTGAAATTAGGACTCCGTATTTTTCAACTTTTGTGATTCGTATTCCGATAAACTAGGTCTCTTCATTTCCACGTATTCTCGATAACTATATATCTTACCCTTGTTTTAGAAACTTTTCTTTAGCACATTGCGTCAAACGTCGCAGCTTTGTATCCTATTCAAGCATAGCGTCGGTTTTAGCGTCTGTTTTTCCGATCGGGTTACACCGAATGTGCAGTCCTTGGTACTCATGAAGACCTTGATCTCTAACGTCTTTGATTCATGCAAGATTCATGAACGGGGCTCTTGAATGGATCCGCCAGGGTAAATTAATTCCTTTTCTTATTTTTGTTCCTGTACCTTTCATTTGTCCATATCGTCATGCCTGACTACGGCTGCGAGGACGGAGTGCGGACATCATACAATCCTCTTTCTTTCATATCAGGTCTGGAGCAATGTCAGCCCTAGGTTACTTCATCGTTCATCAATGGTATCTCTCTACCGGGGGACCTCTTGGGATTCTAACCCTTCAATAGGGGTTGTGCAAGAATGACGGTGGAACTCTCTCTACAGGAGGTGATTTTTTTTGTTTGCCCGTGACTTCTAGCGATGGGAGCATTAATGTAACCATGTCAAGAGTTGTTTGGGAACTTCACTTTTTTAGAGGAAACTGCCCTGTCATGATTGTCGGTAGGATGATTATCGTTCAACTATGAACATAGCTTGTTAGACCAGGCTACCTCGCAACGCCAACTTATCGGAAAGACTCGTTATCCACCTGCTACGTGTCAAGTTGAGGAGAAGTCTACATGAACGGAATTACAACGTGCACTGGAGTTACAACGTGTAGCAACCACGTCCGTGATCCACAAAGATAGGATCTGTTAGTTTGATTTCTGCGCGTTTCTTTCGCATAATATCTACTGTACTCGTGTATATATGAGGCATGTACAATGTACACTAAAATATAATTCCAGTAAAGGTTTTTACATGAGGCTACTCTTCGTGCCACAAAGAGAGAAGACAAGTTCCCAATAACCTATTGTGTGGATTTTAGGTGGTCTGTGCGGCTATGGTTTAGGCGGATGAAGCCAATCCAGGTCTGGGATTCCTTTGACTACTGCTCTCGTTCACGGGCAGCGGCAACAGTGGCACTTGCTACATTGCCACAATTGAGTGTTTATTGTTGAAGCTTGATGCTTGGATGAAGCTCTAATTAGATTGGAACTTATAAATTTTAGACTAAGTCCTCACCCATTAACAGCTTGGATGACAAGCTAATATTTATATTCTTATCTGGAAAATCTATGGGTAAGGAAGGCTGAGTAAAAGTAATCAAACCTTCTGTCAAAATATTGATTAGCACTTATGAAGAGGAATTCAGCCCCACATGCACATGACCATTGACATCAACATTTTCGCCGGTGATGCTTGAACTTTTTAATTGATAGCTATATTCTTTTTTGGCAACGTTGTTATTTCCTTTCCTTTCCTTTCCTTGAAAACTGAAAATGTTGCCACTCCAATATGATAGTAAGTGATTGCTAATGTACTTGAAGTATATTGAATGATAGAGCCTCACCCTTATTGTACACGACACTTGTTAAGAAAGTAAAGCTGCATTTTGTTCTCACACACGTGACAAGCCGTCACATACATTGAATAACAAAGGTCGGTCACTCTTCTATTCCATTTAAGTTTTCCTCCGTCCATGTAGGAGTTATTCCAAAGAACATGCAACTAGGTGTAGTTATTTTGTAATTGCCGAGTCTGCTCCTCCAATTTGAAAGACTCATTTGATCGAAGAATATACATGATTTTATTACCCGTGTTAAAATTTCTACTATCAATAGTTGAGTTGCAATTGAATGTCAGTTATCCTCCTGTAGACTATGTTTGTTGCGCACTCTATTGTAATTTTGAGAATGATGTTAACCCATACATGTTACTATTTAAGTCTTGGTAACCTATCTTCATTTTATCTTGTCTAACTATTTTGTTACAACCAAGGAATTCTAAATAATATGTTACGTATTTGGTTTTCCATTAATAACGTGTTTGATATTGATATCCATTCTTTCATGCCATGATGTCATTTTACGAAATTTGAAATATTGGCCATGATGTAGTTTAAAAAATTAATCAATTAGTGATTCTTCAAACACAAGTTAACTCCAATTGGGTTGGATGGGCCAACTGAACCATGAACAGGTTTTGATGTGATTAACACTTGGACCTAGAAAGGGGAAAAAACTTTTCTAGAGCCCTTTTAATAAAGATCAAACTGCTTCACTCATGTAACCAATCCAGGCAACCGGAACCAACTAAAATCGTGTAACAAAGATTCTTTCTAAACAATCATCACATGTGGAAGCCCCTGACACCCATAACACCCTTGAATTCCTACTGACTTAATACTCGTTAAAACTGTCAATACAGATCTCCTATAAGGTAGGGCCACACAAAACACACTTACATTGTGAAATTAGATGCATTGTCATCAAGGGCCAAACCCAATATATTTATAATTGAATAAATTAGGTTATACTTTTTATTGTCACAATAAATTAGGATATTTATGATTGAGCTACTACATACATATTATTATTGCCACAAAATATATTTTAGTCAATTTTTCTTCATAATCATCTACTATACTGTAATTTTATAATTTACTATGTGTTGGTATGTATGCCTTGAGAGCCAATCATGGGATGATTGATGGGATACATTAAGATTGATTTGATAAACATCAAAGGCAAGCTTCCAATTCTTTCTGGTTCAGTCATATGGGATAGTGATAGAACAAATAGAATGTCTAGAGAATGGCAGTACTCAATGACGTATGCTTTTAGGTTGAGGACCTGAACGATGAGATCATACGGATACTAAGAGTTTGTACATTCTTGTTATGTCCCTAGTTGGATGTCATTGTGGAAGGTAGATATACAACAATGACACACAAGACTAGATTGTGGTGTTGTTTTATGACAAAATATAATTAGTCATGATATAGAGATATCAAACCAAACACATAGGTACTTGTTAGAGAACAAGTGTACCGGACAGACCCACCGTGAGTTTGACACATGGAACCATGACATGGTAGTCACATTCAGTACTCACAGTGATGGTGGTGAATGTGATTCTTTGAACTGAAATCACTACACTCAACACATGTCATTGGGTATGCTTTCACATCATCAAACGCAGTCCTGAAACATGGGTTGTTATAAAGGTGATGATTGGGTGACTTTGACACATGGGGCTTTTGAGGGGTGAGTGATAGATATGGGATTTGTCCCTGCTGAGGGAGTTTGATATCCATGGCCACTTGATGAGTAGGATTGAGAAAGGCGTGCATGCATGTGTGAATCAGTATGTGATATTGATGTCATACATATCTCTTCCAATCTACTCCGAGATCAAGAAAGTGAATGAACGTTGACAGGATGACTGTTCCATGCCTCGAGTTCATTTGCGATATCAGTGACAAAGGAATTATACGTTCACTGTAACACCATTCACAGATTGTAGGATTGAAAGTTGTTCTCCAACTTTTTATTTCACTTGGGTAGCACTGATGTGTGACTAGGCACCGCTCTTTGCTTGTGAAGTCATAAGTGTTATGGACTTACACTGCCAACGTGAAAAAGGACCTGCAGGGTCACACACATAGGATTTAACCTGGAAAAGGAGTTTTGTCCACAAACATTATTTAGATTGATTACTAAAGGAGTTTAGTAGTTCAATTAAATACTCAATTAATTGATAGCTCAAAATCATAGTATTCAAGGTGTTGTATCGATTGATTAGAGTATCAGATTGATTGAAACTGCAATTGACTGTTTTTGCACAATCTGCACTCCCAACCGATTGGCTCATGTGATGAACCGATCGGCTGAGCTTCGTGAACTGATCGGCTCAGTTGGTGAGTCGACGGTTCAACTGGTCCAACCGAGTAAGTTGGAAAAGTAAGATTGGTGAGAAATTTCTTTTTTTATTTCACTTGCCCAATTTGATTGGAACAAGGATTGGGAATTGATATCGATTCGAAACAAAAGAAGGAAAGTCAATCAGGTCCTGATCAGGACCACGAACTGATCGGCTCAGAAGTGAACCGATCGTTTCATGGGTCCCAACCGATCGATTGAGGTGTCAACCGACCGTCTCAGGTCCCCAACCGACCGTTTCAGTTGTGAAATGATCGGTTCATGTCACACAGTTGGTTGTTTTTATGGAAAATCCCGAACCCTTCTACTCCTGCTTTAATCTCACATTGCCCGGGATAGAGAACCCTGTCCCATGACCCTCCTATTTATATAGGGGTATTGGGGGCTTCTGAAATAACAACTCAGTGCAACCAGTTGCTCTGTAAAGTTGTCGTTCTCTCTGGTTTTGGTAACCGAGAGAGCCCGGGCAAGTGCTACCTGATAAGGGAGGCACAACAAGGGAAAGATAACTGTAGAAAGTGACTGGTAGCAGGAGAGTGTGTTGGCAACTAGTACGCTGACAGGAGGGTGCGACTCCTTCCAATTCCTTGTGGGACAAGGAGATTGTAGTTCCAGGTGGTCCGTGTCTACTACTTCAGAGGCAGGAGATTTCTGCCGCTCAGAGGATGGATGTCAATCCCGACAGTTCCGGTGAGACCACGAGTCGTTAGTCCCGGTATGACCAGGAGCTGCACAGACAACGTCCAAGACCGGAGGTGAAGACCGCACAAGGCGCAAGGTATTGTTGCCGAACAAGCCTCAGGACAAGGTATGATTCCACAAACCTCTCTTTCCTATTGTATAGACGTTGACACGTTTCCTTGTTTTGGTTTGGGGAGGAGAAAATTTTTATTTCCGCTGCCTTCTCTGCCTCCCCTGTAACCCAACAATGGTATCAGAGCCACGACAACTGCTCTATACTTTAGGATTATCGATATGATAGATTTTGGTTTGTCTCCTTTATTTATTGCATACGATGCGAATAAAATTGGCTTTATGCATGTCCAATCCTAAATCCACAAATCCCAAACTACATATATGATATGTAATATTAATGTGCTCGATACGTGTCTCCCTTAAATGAGTTTTGTGGTGGATGTATAGCGTGGTTAAGGCCAATAAACCCTATTTGTGTTTGGTTGTATGTGGTTGCTTACATCTCGGTCTGCGCACCGATCTTCCTTCTCCTATTCCTGATGTAACTCGAAATAATTCAGGATTTCTTTCCTACCTATGCTCCCCTTGAATGCAACTCGAGGTTTCTCTTTTTACAATGTAAAATAGGATAGAATTTTTATTTCCTGTTATGTCGAAGAACGGCGGACATTCTGACGACAGCTAAGACGATCGGTTCAAGGAGTGAACCAATTGGTTGACGTTCGAGATGATCGGTTCAAGGAGTGAACCGATCAGTTGATGACCGGTTCGAGGAGTGAGACGAGTGGGTGGCGGCCATGATGAGATGCACGATGACCAAGCAAACCAATCGGTTGGAGGAGCCAACCGATCGGCTGGTGGCATCCAGCCGACTAGTCTGATGGCGAGTTGATCATTCATGTGATGAATTGATCAAACCCAGAAAGGCAAAGCACAAAGTTCATCTTGTACAGATTGCAAGTGATGTAGACCTAGATGATCGTGATTCCTCTTAGCTCGAGGAATCACATTAGGATGGCCATAATCATCTCTTTTATCATTTCGCATGTTTTCTGTGGGATAGAACATGTATATGATACATACTATATATTGTGGTGATTTGATATGTATATGTATATAAAAACCAAATCCCTCATTCAATATTAAGTTTTAGATGCCTTCCAAATACGACACACGTGAAAAGCTTGATCGACCAAGTGTGGACACACCCTAGCGTGGTGCACCGTCTATCTCGTGGAAGCGTGAAGGATGAATGTGTGGGTCTGCCCTAGCAGGCTGCATATTCATCGTGTTTGCTTTGGGTCGGACTTAACAAGGTGATCTAGATGGGATCTAGTACCTTGAGGCATGGAGATGATCATGGCAAGGAGTTGCACATGACATCTTATCAAGAGTTGCATATGATGCAATTGGCAAGAGTTGCCTACCTGAGAGATCTAAGTTGTGGGTGACAGCCCTAGCCGGTCCATGACTTAGAGGATTTTAGGATCTTGCCCACTAGAAGGTTGTACGCTGCAATCTTCTGAATTGATTATGAGGGCTATCAATTTGAAGTAAAATAGTGGGAGAGATAATTAATTAAAGGCTTAATTGTATCGTCAACTTTTCAAATCAATCAAATAAGTCAAAAATGAGTTTTGGACTAAAATTGCATATTTTCCTTTTGTAGTACAAATGGCAACAAACAACAATCACTTTTCTTTGCGATCGGTCCTTGAAAAGGACAAGCTGAATGGGAAAACTTCCATGACTGGTATAGGACATTGAGAATTGTTCTCACTCAAGAGTGAAGGCTCTATGTCCTGAATACTTCAATTCCAGAGGAACCTGCTCCTAATGCACCAAAGGCAGAAAGGGATGCTTACAAGAAGCATTCTGATGATGCCATTGATGGAAAGTACTTGAGGTTGTGCTCTACGAACCACGAGTTACAGAGACAACATGAGAACATGGGTGTCATTGAGATGGTTCAGCATCTCAGGAACATGTATGAAGATCAAGCACGGCAAGAGAGATATGATGTTTCAAGGGAACTGTTCAACTGCGTCATGATAGAAGGAGATCCAGTTGGTCCTCACACACTCAAGATGATTGGGTATGTGGAGAACCTGACAAGACTGGGATTTCCACTGATCTAAGAGTTGGCTACTAACGTGATACTGCAATCGTTGCCAGAATCCTACAGTCAGTTTGTGATGAACTATAACATGAACAACTTTGATAGGCCACTATCAAAGTTGTTGGGCATGTTGAGGACAGCCGAGGCACAGATGAAGAAGGACAAGCCTAAGTCTGTGATGGTGATCACGGGCAAGAAAGGCAAGTCCAAGCGCAAGGGTAAGGGAAAAGCTAAGAAAGGTTCTGATGCTAGCCAGGAGCCCAAGTCGTCTTCGGCTCTCAAGGCCAAGGGAGGAGTGACCAAGAAAGGAAATTGCCACCATTGTCAAAATTCAGGACATTGGAAAAGAAATTGTCCTCTCTATCTGGAAGAATAAAAGAAGGAGGCAACTGTCGTCTCCACTTAAAGGTGTCATGAAAGTAAACTTGTAACACTTTTGAGGTATATGATACCAAGATGAAAAGTGTAAAGCACTCAATAAATGGGGCAAGTGTTGCTGCCATAGATAGGAGTACTTTAGTTTTTTTTCAGCCTTAAAGGCATGTAATACAGTTATGAACTACTATTTCATATTTTCCAATAGATAGAAACACTTTATTTTTGCATATTGTATGAAAATGATGGCAATCAATAAAGTTGATGTTTCATTCTTTAAAAGATATGATCTTTGTGGCAATGCATTGTTTATCTTGTGGTATTTGATACGCATAAGATAAAATGATACCTAAAAGTAATTGATAATTCAAACAATCAAATTAGCATCAATCATGAAAAATTCATTTCTAGTTTCCATGTGATGGATAGATTTAGACTCTTTTGGTTAGAGAACCAGTAAGAGACATAAATATCTTAGACATGATTAATCAATCTTCACTAGTGGTAGTGGAAGAATGATTATCCTATTAGGTATAATACATATGATGTATTTACATACCTATTGGAGAAAATGCTAATACTTCAAATGGTGTTTAGAGAAATACCAATATGAATATCTTGAAATGTTCAAGGGTATCATAGATGAAGTATGAATTTGGTAAAGTGTTAATTCTTGATTAGATCAATGAATGAAATAATTGGACCAAATGTTTGAGAACCTTATGAGTGATTATGATAGTGTATCATAGTGAACTCGCGATTAAGGCATGATGATGTCTAAATCAAGAAGGAGTCATACTTTTAGGAGTTAGAGAATGATTATCAAATAACTAAATTCTTCTTTATATAAGAATACCCCACACTAATAAAGGACATTAAGAATCACAATGAGTTGTGAGTTCTTATATCCTTGACAGATACACCTCAATTATCTATGTGATGAGTCAACTATCTAGATGAATATGAGGAATCGGACTTTGAGTTATGGTTTATAACCATTATATCCTAAATGACTTCCATGTGAACCATAAGGTATGACCTTGATGGTAGCACCCATTGGATGGAAATCCATAAGTGCAAATAAGTCTTAAGCGTTAAGACACATGGATAACATTTTGAGAAGGATGATGCTTGTTGATTGCAACGTAATGACTAAGACATTTGACATATGGATACTAAAACCACATTCCTATAAGGAATAAGACAAGGATGTGTACGTGACATAACCTGTAAGGTTTATGAATCCACTAATGCAAATGAAGTCTATAAGTTACAATGGACTAATCAATGTGATTGATTGAGTACAAGGAACTCAGAATTGAATCTTTACTTTGATGATATAGTCAAAGGGTTTGACTGATATGTCGAAGATAAAGAATGGATCTGTGATTTAGTGGGAGCGTATTCACATTCCACATGTTGATGTGAAATGGAAATGTTCTAGAATGGAAATCCAAAAGTGGAAATTATCTTTAAGGAAGATAGAGATGTTACTTATGTGATAGGAATAGAGATATTTAGAGATAGTTCTCGAAAACCTCTTGACCTGGAAAAGAGAAAGCATACATTGGCAATCTGTACTGAAGGGTTCAGTATGCACAGATTCAGTGGGAGAAAACTTGTCCATGTTACATGGAGTTAGTATCCCAAGGCCAAGTGTCCAATTCTTATGAAGAATGGGAGCACTAAGAATAGATATGGATCTATCATGTATGTGATCATCCCATTACCTTGCATGTGTGGACATGGCAAGAATAAAATGCATTTATCATCTTGTATGTAGGACATGACAAAATGATATGCTCATCCTGATAACTCGTATGTGGGACAGGACGAGTGGATGTCTGTCTATTTCAGTAAGGGTTACTAGAATACCATGAGAACTTGATAAGTACTAGTTCTATGGAAATAAGGAAGAGTTCACTGCAAAGAGTTACACTGATGCGAACTTCCAGAAAAAGGACAGAAAATTAATCGCAATATATATGGGATATATAAAAATGAAAGTTTGTTGATAATTGTAAGTGTTCCAATAAAACCATTTAAAAGGAAATGTCGAGTATCTGTGTGTTAGAGAACAGCAGTGGATACTATATGGATCTAGGAGTTCATAGAGATGAACTTATAGATATTCCAGTCATTGATGACAAGTATAAAATCGTTGATCTTGCAATGTGGCTAAAGGTTAGCAAAGGAATACTGGATCACATATTACGACAATTCCATCTCATACGTGTGACGTACAGCGAAGAGATGTGAGACATGCAATTTATACTAACTTTGGAAAGGTGTTGCCATTACTCACTATGTTCGCACTAGAGCACAATAACATGTGGGTCATATTTGAAAATCACTATGAATATGATTCAAGGGTGATTGGCTCACAGTGCAAGTGGGAGTCTGTTGGTATGTATGCCTTAAGAGCTAATCATGGGATGATTGATGGGATACATTAAGATTGATTTGATAAACATCAAAGGCAAGCTTCCAATTCTTTCTGGTTCAGTCATATGGAATACTGATAGAACAGATTGAATCTCTAGAAAATGATAACACTCAATGACGTATGCTTTCAGGTTGAGGACATGAACGATGAGATCATACCAATACTAAGCGTTTGTACATTATTGTTATGTCCCTAGTCGGATGTCATTGTGGAAGGTAGATAGACAACAATGACACACAAGACTAGATTGTGGTGTTGGTTGATGACAGAATCTCATTAGTCATGATATAGAGATATCAAACCAAACACATAGGTATTTTTAGAGAACAAGTATACCGGACAGACCAACCGTGAGTTTGACACATGGAACCATGACATGTAGTCACAGTCAGTACTCACAGTGATGGTGGTGAATGTGATTCTTTGACCTGAAATCACTACACTCAACACATGTCGTTGGGTACGCTTTGACATCATAAAACACAGTCCTGAAACATGGGTTGTTATAAAGGTGATGATTGGGTGGCTTTGACACATGGGGCTTTTGAGGGGTGAGTGATGGATATGGGATTTCTCCCTCCTAAGGGAGTTTGATATCCATGGCCACTCGATGAGTAGGATTGAGAAAGGCGTGCACGCATGTGTGAATCAGTATGTGATATTGATGTCATACATATCTCTTCCAATCTACTCTGAGATCAAGAAAGTGAATGAACGTTGACAGGATGACTGTTCCATGCCTCGAGTTCATTCGGGATATCAGTGACAAAGGAATTATACGTTCACTGTAACACCATTCATGAATTGTAGGATTGAAAGTTGTTCTCCAACTTTCTATTTCACTTGGGTAGGAATGATGTGTGACTAGGCACCGCTCTTTGCTTGTGAAGTCATAAGTGTTATGGACTTACACTACCAATGTGAAAAAGGACCTGCAGGCTTACACACATAGGATTTAACCTGGAAAAGGAGTTTTGTCCACAAACATTGTTTAGATTGATTACTAAAGGAGTTTAGTAGTTCAATTAAACACTCAGTTAATTGATAGCTCAAAATCATAGTATTCAAGGTGTTGGATCGATTGATTAGAGTATCAGATTGATTGAAACTGCAATTGACTGTTTTTGCACAATCTGCACTCCCAACCGATCAGCTCATGTGATAAACTGATCGGCTGAGCTTCGTGAACCGATCGGCTCAGTTGGTGAGTCGATCGGCTCATGGATAGGGTGAAACGATCGGTTCAAGTGTTGATACGATCGGTTCAATTGGTCCAACCGAGCAAGTTGGGAAAGTAAGATTGGTGAGAAATTTCTTTTTTTCTTTCACTTGCCCAATTTGATTGGAACAAGGATTGGGAATTGATACCGATTCGAAACAAAATAAGGAAAGTCAATCGGGAACTGATCAGGACCACAAACCGATCGGCTCAGAAGTGAAACGATCGTTTCATGGGTCCCAATCAATCGGTTGAGGTGTCAACCGACCATCTCAGGTCCCCAACTAACTGTTTCATTTGTGAAACGATCGGTTCAGGTCACGTAGTTGGTTGTTTTTGTGGAAATTCTCGAACCCTTCTACTCCTACTTTAATCCCACATTGCCCGGGATAGAGAACCATGTCCCATGACCCTCCTATTTATATAGGGGTATTGGGGGCTTCTCAAATAACAACTCAGTACAACCAGTTGCTCTGTAAAGTTGTCATTCTCTCTGGTTTTGGTAACCGAGAGAGCCCAAGCAAGTGCTACCCGATAAGGGAGGCACAACAAGGGAAAGACAACTGTAGAAAGTGACTGGTAGTAGGAGAGTGTGTTGGCGACTAGTACACTGACAGGAGGGTGCGAATCCTTCCAATTCCTTGTGAGACAAGGAGATTGGAGTTCCAGGTGGTCCGCGTGGACTACTTCAGAGGCGGGAGATTTCTGCTGCTCGGAGGACGGCTGTCAATCCCGACAGTCCCGGTGAGACCAGGAGTCGTCAGTCCCGGTGCGACCAGGAGCTGCACAGACATCGTCTAAGACCGGAGGTGAAGACCGCGCAAGGCGGGAGGTATTGTCGCCGAGCAAGTCTCGGGATAAGGTATGATTCCACAAACCTCTCTTTCCTATTGTATAGACGTTGACGCATTTCCTTGTTTTGGGTTTGGGGAGGAGAAAATTTTTATTTCTACTGCCTTCTCTGCCTCTCCTATAACCCAACACTATGGTTGTAGAATCAACTTATTTTATTTTAACTTTGTTCATTCTTATGTCATTGGTTTTAGATAAAAAAGATGACATTAAGAGTTGAGCCTATTAGTAAATCTTTAATACAGAAAGTGAATAAGTGGTCTTAAGTTTAAGTAACATTATATATAACAATAATGCTTTTGTGATGAATGATTTCTTATAGGTGATATAGTTTTTAGTGTTAGTTCCACTAGAGTTAGGTGATTTATAGTTTGTATTTTTTCAATACTATGATATTGTTCACCTCATTGTTAATATTAATAACTGAAATAATCCATCCGTTGATTAACCAAGAATGATAGTTTAAAGAGTACAATGACCTATCTCATCATGACACAATTGATAACATTTAATGTCTTACAAAGATTGGTCTATGATTATCGAGCTTGTTTAAATATATGTTCTTTTGGCTAGAAACTTTCTTATGGATAATGGATCATGCACATTTAATATATTTTAAAAAATTATTTCATATACATTCTGAAGGTTGGTAATATATTAATAATTTAATTTAGCATAAAACTTTATTGACTCAAAACATAGAAATTACTATACATAAGATGATGCATATATATTCCTATTATAATTTAGACCAAAAGAATTACATCCCACTCAAAGCTTTCGGCCAAAGTTGGATGCCCATGAGGGTGACAATATAAGAAATGGATGTCTGTGTGGTTCAAATTGGGTCCCTTCATTGAGGTCCTTTACAATTTGTCGACCTTGTTATCCCTTGTCATCCACATAGATTCATATCATTTTATTAGGAAGATATAATTTCCTCAATATGGTTTCAGACATGTATTTTTCTATTCGACAATAATACACCATCTTGAAATAAAATCACACGTTGAAAACTCATCTTTATTCTTAGCTTTGAATTTTTAACATTTTTTATTTTTTTTTTACATATATGAAAGTCTTCCCTATATGTAGGGATAGATTACTTATAAATGCGAGAGGAAGTGTCTTAAAAAGGGGGATGTTTTTTAGAGTTTTACATCAAACTTAGTAAGATAGATCCTGAAGACTTCAACTTTCTAAAATCTATTTGTTTTGCAAAATTTAAATAATCTACATGAACTATAACGAACAATACACCTTTGATGAGTATTCAGTTTGGGCAAGTAGATTAACTTTTTTTCCAGACTCCCATATTCATAAATATACAATAATTGCATACTAATATTACTTTAATAGACTAACATATGTTGAGAACTCAATTGGTACTCACATTAAAGACTATTGTATGTTCGTATATAAAAGTTTCTCCATTTCTAGCACTCATTTGGTACTCAGATTGTAGACTGTTACCTCTTTTGTGACATCCTCAAATTTTCAACACCTTTAGCACATGTCTGGCGTCAAAATTTAAATCTTGATCTCAATGGGGATACCAATTTAAATATCACACACTAGGTCAACAAGAAAATTATCAGAAGAAGTTAGAAGGAAACAACAGTAGCACATGCATATGAAATAAGAAATACCATAAAACAAATTCACCATTCTATACATAATCACAACATGAATAAGTATGAGTTGTATTACACATTGAATGACTGGCTTTTACATATGTGTATACTACCACTACAACATGATATTTTAGACAATACATTCACCAACACATCTTCTCACCATACAACTCTCTTATGTTGGAACCTGTATTAATGGGTGAAATGAGGATACAAATCATGAGTTTCAAAGCTCATTTGTGGTGGGTGGTTCACCCTAGATGTTTTTCAAAACCTCCTATTAGTTGTTTGGAAACAATTTTGGATTCTTGAGATACCTAATACATAAGTGAATTCATGTTTTTAGTTATTTTAAGAGTTCCAAGTGTTTTGGTACAATATTGATGTTGATGATGATACTCATTATTAAGATCCTTAAGTTTATGCCTTTTGAAGTATTTAATCGACATGTTAGATAGTTGAATTTTGGCATAAAAATTGAAATGGGATTTTCACTGAGGTGAGGATTTCAATTTGGAGGTAAAACATGTGGTTAAGATGTTGAAAAATCCGGGGCTACATATTTTTCCCTAATTTATCTTCAAATGGGTAACAATTAGTGATCTAGGGGTTTTGAATAACATATTTTTCTTCCTTTTGTATTATATATTTATCTTAATTTTTCCAAATCCCTTTTATTATTACATCATATACAATTATAAGCAACAACTTTCTTCATAATATGGTCATATAAATGTTTGACTAGATGATTGGCCACTTTGAACTAACTTTTCTATGAAAATTTCCAAATTATTAAAAAAATTATATTTAGTAGACACATGGTAGCCAAATGCACTTCAACTATAATAATTCTTATAATCATAAAACGATGTAAAATTTATTCCTCTTTCTATCAAAACATATTGATGTATGCACAAATTGTCATTATTTTGATATCTAATTTGGTTATTTTCTGTGTCATTTGTGCTTAATTGAATATCTTTTTAATACATATTTTACCAAATTAGTAAAAATCACTTGTGCATCATTTCTTATATTTTTACATGTATTTTATATGCATTTTACATGTTTTAATTATTATAATAATTATTTGATTTTATTCATTGATTATTTTATTGCAGATAATTATTATTTACTGGAGCAAAGTCGATACCATCGACTTGCAACTCGATGGTATCGACATGGAATCAGAGTACAAATATTTTTTGCTCGAGATTGAAAAGGAAAATGATGTTTTACTGTGAAGAAGTCGATACTATCGACTTCCAAGTCGATACCATCGACTCAGACGTTGCAGACCAAATTTTAATGTGTTAAATCTAACACATATTGTATTAAAAATTACATTTTAGGTTTCCTCTTGACCTAAACATGTACGGTGGCTATAAAAGGCACCATTAGAACTGCAATTGGGAGATCTATCACGGGGGGACGATACGGCTATAAAAGGCACCATTTTAGGTTTCCTCTTGACCTAAACATTTATTAGTTGCTTATAATTAGATATCAAAATAATAAGAAGCAGTTAATTTGGAAGTCGATAGTATCGACTTCTTCACAGTAAAACATCATTTTCCTTTTCAATCTCGAGCAAAAAATATTTGTACTCTGATGCCATGTCGATACCATCGAGTTGCAAGTCGATGGTATCGACTTTGCTCCAGTAAATAATAATTATCTGCAATAAAATAATCAATGAATAAAATCAAATAATTATTATAATAATTAAAACATGTAAAATGCATATAAAATACATGTAAAAATATAAGAAATGATGCACAAGTGATTTTTACTAATTTGGTAAAATATGTATTAAAAAGATATTCAATTAAGCACAAATGACACAGAAAATAACCAAATTAGATATCAAAATAATGACAATTTGTGCATACATCACACCCCTAAGCTTAAATATTGCTCGTCCTCGAGCAACACTACTCTTGGATTTGTTTTAAAAAGTCAGCAAGAAGACAAGTACATATGAATTATTTTCCTAACCGCCATCCACCAGTCGGTCCCAAACCGATCCTTGCCAACCACTGAACAAGTAACTACTCTAAAGCGATCAATAATGTTCATAATAGATGTCCACAATAAGATCAATGAAAACACTATCAATAAGAAGCAGTTAATATCATGGCCAGTAGGACACATGCTTGATGTACCATGTGATCTCCCTATCTACATTGCTCTGATCTACCTAAATAAACTACTTGGAAGCAGATCCCCAAATAAACATGGATGAGGGGATTAATTGTGATGGTGGCCTACCATACAGAGCAATGGTTGGAAAAAAATGGGTGGCTATGAAAATAGGATTCACAAGAATCATCCAAATTATTTATGCAAAAAGTAAAAATATGATGCACCTATATGATGGATAAAATGTGAATGTATGACTTCTAATGACTTATTTTTTTATTTTGGTGGAATGATGCATGCAATAGATGTCTCATCCCAATGATGAGTATAAGTGGAAAGGTGTTTATAAAAAGATCCACAATCCCCTCCTTTGTTGCTTAGAGAGAATATGGCATTGAAATTAAAATCCTTTTCCTCCTTTTCTCCTTTTTTTTCTTTTTCAATAACTTTTTTTTCTAACCCTATTTTTAGCAAGATGAATAGTTCATGCTTGGGCTTTTTTTTTCTTTTTTTTATTTGGAGAAGGAGTAAGGAGATACAACTTTTTTTTTACACTCTTTTATGACAGAAGATGGTAGAAGATAGCAAATATGTAACACCTTATAAAATATGCAATGCAAATGCAACTATATGAAATTTTGTTATGCAAACTACAAATGCTCAAAAGAGATTGTATGATTTCCTATCATGCAATGTAATGCATACAAGAGGAAAATAACTTGGATTAAACTTGATCATCTTATGGTGGTATATGAAGATGAATGGAAGGTGGATGAGATCACATGAATAAGAGACAATGTCTTTCCCAACCATGATATGTCCCTCTTCTATCAACTTGTGTAACAGGATAATCTTAGAGTTTATTTCTAGAATTCACATTAAAGATCACGTTACTGTTTGGTTGGTTTGGACTCAAACATCATCGTCATAACACAAGCCATAGGGTTAAGTTAGGTTTTTCATTCAATCAGTATGTCTTCAAGCTGACTAATCCAAACAATTCCTCCAGTTATGTACTCTTAAACATAGCAAATTTAGCTTAAAGCGCAAAGCATAAAAGCACATTCAAATTTTTATTTAGAATTTTCAGAATTGATACCACATCATCAACAAATGGCTAATCCTAACCAAAATTTTATATTTTGTCCACAATTACGCTCGATAGAAGTGGACCCTAAAAACAAAATGAAAAATCTAATTTTTCTGAAACAAAAACATGTAGATGTATGATAAAAAGAAAAGATGCAAGAGGTAAAGATAGAAGCACCGTTCCATTCCTCCCCCTAAGCTTGAATATGACATTGTCCGCAATGTCAAAATTAAAGGAAGATAAATGGAACGATTGTACCGATATGTGAGCTCAGATCTGGGCAAAAGACGGGTGGGTGGGATCCACATGAAGACATGCCCTCAATAAGCACTCGAGCTCAGTGAAGTGTCTATGCTTGCTCATCTTGTAAGATGTCACTGATGAGAACTCGGTACTACCGATAGTGAAGTCGGTGGTACCGAATCAATGCATCCCTACACACTGAATGCACATATCAAGGCACCTTTATACTTACATCAAAATTAGATATCATAATCTACGAATAGGAATGTAAAATTAGAATTAAAAGTTTAAAAAAATAAACCTAATTGGTGGGTTGCCTCCCACAAGCTCCCTTGTTTAACGTCCTAGGATAGACACATGTCAATCAACAATAATCAGGTGGTCGTGGAGGAGGGTGAAGCTCTCTCCGCCTCTTCCTTCTAAACTTTTGGTTCCTTGCAACAATGATAAAAAACAAATAATAGTCAGAAGACCAGCATGTATGGTTGACTTTCCATTTCAATAATAAATTATCACTGCAATGAACATGAACATGACTTACAATCAAGTCTTGATGTGGGAGCACATGCAGAAATAGATAGCCATGAGGTGAAAGGTATAGTGATGATTGATCCTTAATTTCTATGACCATCCCCAATGGATCACTCCTATCTACACATAATGGAGGGGTTATATCAAAGGTGAAATTCTGTGCCTCCTCCTCTTCTAATAATTCAATTCCCCCACATTCATTAATATCCTCACAAAAACTTTCAAAATTATCATCTGGATATATATCCCATATAGGATCCTCAATAAGGAAATGAAGAGATGGGTCTTGTGGTGAAGGAATTATATGATGGTTAATGGGAAACTCCTCCACCTTTTCACTCTTAGTATCCTCTTCCTCACTCTCTTCATCCTCTCTAAGATCACTATCAAATAAAGCACCTTCTGGATCCTCCTCTCCTTCACTCATATCCCAAACACATGTATCAAAATTGTCATCCACCTTATTTACATCATTCATCTCATCTTCCTCATCAGATCCCCAATCATATTCTAAATCAATCCTAGGATTTGAGGGTGTGGGTGTGGGATCAATGGAATGACATGGTAGAGGTGATTCTAAAACTTCTTCAAGTAAGTTCTCCTCACTCTCAAATTCCTTATCCTCAACCTCAACTTCTTCCATCTTCTCTATTCTACCCCAACCTCTATTAGAAATAGGACCTTTGCGATTTAAAACATATTGAACCAAAATCCTAATATGCTCACGATGAGTTTCCTTTGAGATTTTCTCATGATGTAATGAAGGTGGACTCAAACATCTATAACCTACATGTGAATTTCCACACTCAAAACAAATAGGGGCCATGTGTTTTTTTTATAACTTTTTTTTAAAATGAAAGAAGACTAACAACAAAGAAATATTTAGATGAATATGTACAATGACTAAACTAAAAGTAAAGTTTTATGTAATGAAAAATGGGAAGAATAAAAATAAAAAATAAAAAAATAAATACAATGGCCTAGAGTGTCCGATCCTAACTTTTTATAGTGTTAACCAAGCCAACTCCCCGGCAACGGCGCCAAAAACTTGACACGCGTATAACGTGCGTGTAATACGCAAGTGTACGTGTCGAAGTAATATGGGATTATGAGTCTCAAGTTATCGAACACGGGGAGTTGTGAGGTTAAAGACTATTACTAATTAGGATTGATCAGCTAAGCCGAAAACAAGAGTTGATTAAAAAAGAAAATAAAAATAAAAGAAAACAAAACAATCGATTAAATGTTGAGTTTAATCAATTTAGATGGGAATCTTTAGGATTGTGGTTTCACCGCGGGTTCTCATTGTATTTATTTTTATATAGTTAATCAAATATGTCTCTCATTCTGGGTAGTGGCCTGTAGTCAGAATTGTTCACTGTCGTGATACAATTCACTACCTAAATCTAGGTCGGTTCCACGGTAGTAGTAACCTATACCCTAAACTAGGTGCATGAAGATCATACTCTGGGTTTCCACCATTAACTGTACATCACCTTGTTCAAAGGATTTATTAGTTAATGTGATTATCGTCTCTTTTCAACCATTAATTCTTCTTTCAAAGTAATTAAAGGTATTAGATTATCATTAGGGTGATCAATCATAATGATATAATGGAGAAAACGACATCATACCACGGATTTGAGAGACAAATTATGATAAACTATGCAAAAAGTATCATACAAGGAGTACCCGGGCTACTCCCGGTCCTAAAGAATTACGACTTTTAGCCGAAAATAGACGACATGGTATCACATTAAGTCAAAAAGATGTAAAACATGAATTTCGAGATACAGTAAATTGGAGAAAGGGTTAAAGAGTGGATCTGGAGAAGATGGAGAGAATTTGCCGTCGTTTCCGCCGCCAAAACGCCTCCGAGGTCTTCCGTGTAGGGTTCCTCTACTTTTCTCCCTCCGTTCGGCTGCCGTATCGTCCCCCCGTGATAGATCTCCCAATTGCAGTTCTAATGGTGCCTTTTATAGCCGCCGTACATGTTTAGGTCAAGAGGAAACCTAAAATGTAATTTTTAATACAATATGTGTTAGATTTAACACATTAAAATTTGGTCCGCAGCGTCTGAGTCGATGGTATCGACTTGGAAGTCGATAGTATCGACTTCTTCACAGTAAAACATCATTTTCCTTTTCAATCTCGAGCAAAAAATATTTGTACTCTGATGCCATGTCGATACCATCGAGTTGCAAGTCGATGGTATCGACTTTGCTCCAGTAAATAATAATTATCTGCAATAAAATAATCAATGAATAAAATCAAATAATTATTATAATAATTAAAACATGTAAAATGCATATAAAATACATGTAAAAATATAAGAAATGATGCACAAGTGATTTTTACTAATTTGGTAAAATATGTATTAAAAAGATATTCAATTAAGCACAAATGACACAGAAAATAACCAAATTAGATATCAAAATAATGACAATTTGTGCATACATCACATATACTTGGTAAAGATTTAATTTTACCATTTCTAATTTATACAAAAATTACATACAATGTAGATGTGAGCATATGTGTGCAATCGTGATTTACAAACCATGTAGAAGTAGACTATGTGCATAAATTGGCATATTGAAGCTTGTTTTCTTTAAAGTTCAAAAAAATAGTATAACAATCATTCAACTTATCAATCACCTTAAACAAATAAATATAATCAGTAAGCCATGAAAGGGTGTTGAATTGGAAGGATACATTTGAAAAAGTGCAAGTGGGAATCCTATGCCCGATACCCAAAAGATTTTCTTAGTATTAAAGTAAGGGATATTGTCACTTTCCTTAGGTGGAGTACTATACAATTTTAGTTGACACTTTATGTATTTTTTCTTGTGTCTATTCATATGATGTTCTTTTGTCATGTATACACCTAGAACAAGTTAACGGGTTGGTGGATTGTTGTGATAAATGTAAATCAAAAGTTCTAATTTTTATGTCCAATAAAAAACACTCTCAAAATTAATTATTTTATTTATTCACTCGTTCACATAGGTTGATGTGTAAGAATATCATTAGGCTTACTTCAATACACAAAATAATAGTCTAGAGGTCTTAAAACTAACTTTTGTAATTTTTTCCTTTCACTTCTATTTTGTAGTCAATAAACATATTGCAATTTGTTGAGAAATAATATTCCTTCACAAAATATTTATATTATTTGTTTTACAATGATATTCTTGGTCTTATTTCAATCCAACCATATTGTACATCTTGAAACCATAATCCTTTGATCTCATTCTAATAGGAAAACATAAGATGATTAAGAAAATAGATTTGTGTAATCCAATGGTCTTTACAAAACAATGATCCATATATGAATAATGAATACTTGAATCTTGAACACTTTGGAATAATGAATTGGAATGTGCTTTCTCATTCCTATATTCTGAACTTGAACCTTGAATACTTTGGAACAAAAAGGTACTACATTTGTAGTATTAGAATAGTGTTTGTTGATTTCTAGTAAAACAATGATAAGTAAACCAATGGTCCTTATGATGAATTTAGGTTTACATGGTATATGGGTTGCACTCTCGGAAAACTAATATCATTTACCAAAAAATGATACATAATGAAGATTTTTTATTTATGGGAATGAAGAGTTGTATATGATGGAACATGAAAATGTGTCTCTTTTGGAATTGATATACATTCTTCTTAGTGCATAACATAATTTAAGAACTAATCATTTAAATATAGTGATGAATATTGGACATCAATTAGATCCATCTTAACATATAGTATGTATGAAGGAATATTTATATAAAATTAATACATTGGTTTCTCTATCGAGTTTATAATTTCTATGTACTTGCAATTGTTTTATGAAAACCCAACATCATTTTTCGTCAAGAAAATTTTAAGAGAAATGATTTCTCTTCCAACATTGTGGACAAATTATAGGCCACATATTAATATGAAGGATATTAGTTCTCCATTCACTACTACAAAACCTACCTTTAGTGTCAGTTATTTAAAGCCTTTAGTGTCGGTTAGTAAGCGACACCTATGTGGGCGACACTAAAAGTCCACCCATTAGGCGTCGGTTCCAAAATCGACACCCAAATTCTTCGCACGCCACCGAAAATGCGCCATCATGGGACTATAGGCGTCGGTTATTAGGTAAGCAACCGACACCCAAACCCTTCGCGCCACAGAAAGGGCGCCATTTTAGGCACTATCAGTGTCGGTTATTTACAAATAACCGACACCCAAACCCTTCGCGCCACCGAAAACGCGCCATCATAGAACTATATGCGTCGGTTATTAGGTAAGAAACTGACACCCAAACCCTTCGCGTCACAGAAAGGGCGCCATCTTGGGCACTATCAGTGTCGGTTATAAGTAAAAAACCGACACCATATACCTTCGCCCCACGGCCGTGCTGGCCAGCACGGCCGTGTTGTTAAGGGAATAGACGTCAGTTACGAGTAGGAAACCGACACTGTAACTACGTGTTGTCTGGTCAGGTGCCACGGCCGTGCTGTCCAACATGGCCGTGGTGTTAAGGAAATAGACGTCGGATTATTGTAGGAAAACCGACACTATAGCATTATGTGTCGGTTATTTACAAATAACCGACGCCTATTGGTTTTTTTTTTCTGTCAGTCTGCAGACCTGCTGTGGCTGGTTGCAGGATGAGAAACCTGTTCAGTTCAGTTATGAACTGCAGGTTTTACGACATCCATTGATATCAGCCGACAACAGGCCACAAACCTGCAAAATTGACAATAAAAAAGTAGCACATGCATATAGCAATGCAACCTGCAGTTCTATTTTATTTTCACACATTTATAAACATTCACACATGCTAGCAATCTGTAGTTCCATTGATTCACATTCACACATGTAGACTTCATAAAGCAACCAACACTTTCATTCATTTTCACTCAAACACATGTAGAAGCATTCACACATATATTATAATTCAGAAATTCATTTACAAAGTGTCATTGTTTAGTCATTATTCGCTATCAGGATCCCAATTATATTTGGGAGCCCCCACTAATTGTATGGATGTTTCCCATTCTTCTACTACTTCATTTATTTCTCCCATCGTATAGGGCTCATGTACATCTGGTAAGTCCTTTCCTGTACTGGGGTCAACTTTAAACACCTGTAAAGAGAATGATGTATATATATAATTAATGAGCTATAAATAAGATTGATATATTTCATATTATCTAATGAGACTATATAATACCTCATCAATACAATCGATGTCCATTGCGGCATGTTTGACAAGCATGTGCATATATCACATGACATAGTATCCACATGCCCATCTGTTGTCTTGTGTAGCACACTATAAATTCAAACATACAAAATATCAAAAAATACAACTAATTAAGCATTGTTCACATAAATAATATATACATATATTGCAGTCGGGAACTTACTTTCACGTTCTTCCAAATTATTTGCTGGTTCTTTTTCGTGGGGACCTTTCCTCCAGCCTTTTTGTACTCCTCAAAACCCCTACATGTTAATGTAACACAGAACATTGCAATTAAATAGTAATGTAATAACATATGTTAACGGATATGAAAAATGAAATATTTCTCACCGAAATATTGCCATTTTCATTTTGTGTCCAAATCTTGTATTCAATTTACTCCCGTTAGTATCTAGATAATACACAGTGAATGTCTCGGGGGAAATAACCAAGAACTCCCAATGGTTACCCCTAGAGGAAAAAAAGTTAAAAACTAATAACTCAAAATCCACAATAAAATGTAATTTTCTTAAGTCCAAATTATAATAAGCAAAGTAAACTTACTCTACATTGAATGGATCCATTATCTCTGTCTTCTTTTTTACAGGAAAAATTGAAAAAGCCTCACAGCAGTATTGTTGAACTGATGTAGGGTCTTTAGCTACTAGACTAATCAAGGATGGAATCAAAAACCCTATATGTTCGAATCCAAAATCTACACATATGTTGTCTAAGTAGCTGCAAAATATGTATTAATTACGCATGCATTAATAAATAAGAAACCAGATCACCAGATCATACACAAGGTATATGGATGTATAAAGAATATCTCACCTTATCCATAGCTCTATCACAGATGTATTTAGCCAATCATTTCGAAACAACTCCAAAATGTCTTATATAAATAGTTTTGTTTCGAATGACTGACCTGTAGAATCTGAATCAGAAGAAACAGTTATAGGGGAGTTTATATCATGTTCCCCTAACCATATTGCCATACCCCTACAGTTAGGACCTAACGAGACATGTAGGTCCTGTGGAACCCAACTAGGTAATGCAGGAGGTGGAAGTGGAGGCCTAGATGCTGTGGGTGTCTTCTTTTTAACCTGTATATATATATATAATAATTTCAGATCAACTGCCAGCATATACACACAATTGAACGTAATGTAAATTTACCACACCTTTTCAGTAAAGAAGACATACGCTTTTTCCCACAATATCACTCCGCCTACTGCCTCACCAAGCGTTTCACAATCTGGGTGGGAATATGGCAGTGGAAGATCCATCCACTGGGGGAATATATGTATTGGGCTCACCCGAATCCAACCAGCTGGTACTGGAGACCCGTGACACGTTTCCCCTGGTAGGGATGGGTAAGCCGACGCCTCTGCCACGACATATTCTTTACTTTTTAGACGGCATGGCTTCAACCCCTACAATTTTTTGTGTAAAGAATGTTATATACATATATACATATCATCTTTTTTTAAAACGACTACAATTTCATATATACGTATCATCTTGAATTAAAAAACTAGTTACTATGTCATAAAAATACTTACAGTGGATGTGCTAGGTGATGGGTCTACAAGATTACTCCCAACCTCTGCAGTAGGAGTAGGAGTAGAGCCTGTAGTAGGTATTTTCTGGTAAGTGACAGTCTGAGATGCCTGCCACTTTTTCATTGCTTCTTCGAGTTTTTCTTCGAGTTTCCTGTCAAATAGCTTATCCACCTATACATGGATAAAAGAAACGTCAAATTATAATTTTTGAATTCTCTTTTACAGTAACATTATAAAGAAAGAATATGTTACCTCTTCTTGTAAAAGTCCCGCTTTTGGGACATGTTTGCGCTGGGATGACCCAAAAAAATATTTGATGCCCACACCAGCGTCTGCAGCCCTAACACGTCCAGGATGCTCTGGGTTACCCAGAGCAACTGTTAATTCATCCTTTGTTCCCTCAGGGATGAACTTTCCTTGTTTCCTCAGCTCGTACAGCTCCCGCTAATTGCCAAAAAAAAATTTGTACTTAAGTAAACATCACAAATAATCAATATTCGAATGATTGCTGTAAGAGTTGTATTTTACCATTTTTGCAGCCGCCTCAACAGTTGCGGCCTTAGTTATTTCTCCCTTCCTATTTTGCCTCCCAGCTATCCAGATATCATGGCGAGGCAGAGGTGTGTTACCTATGGTAGAGGACTCCTGAGTAGCAACAGACTGAGCAGTAGCCTCAGACTGTAGTCTTTGGCGAACGCCTGCATACCCCTTTGGACCCATTCTGTGGTCATGCACATTCAGTGCACGCCTTGATCTTTGTGCCTCACTGAGGGCCTAGTTAGTATGATTTGGTTAGCAACACTAAATGTTAATCTTGAATAGGTGAATACAACATATATTAATTAATGAGATTGAGACTGACGCCTAATACCTTGAATTCATTAGTTTGTCTTGAAGCGACAAACGCATCCCATTCTTCTTTGTCCAAGAAGTTCCACTGTTCAGTGGATGTCTTCTTCCTCTTGTCAGCTTCTTTTATGTATTCTCTGGTGAGATTTGTCCTATAGTTCCTTAGGACTCTCCCATAGCGTTGCATCACGCATTTACGATGCAGCTTTTCATCCAATTCAAATATACTCTGCAAAATAGAATTTCTATTAACAAGTATCCAAAAATTTAGTAATCTACAAAATAGAATTGAAAATTAATAATAACTCACGCATAAATCCCTCCATATTAAATCTTTCTTCTCCTTAAAAACTTTATGCCAAGAATCTAAGCGACAACCGCAATGGCTACGAGTAACAAACCCAAGATATGAAATAAATGAATTGCGATTCACACCACATGCATTTCCTGCATTATCGAAATCCACAACAAGTTTGGGTCCATTGCCCTTTTGCGCAATTAACTTCTTCATCATAGTGATGCCCCTTCTCTTGTCAACTTTTGGTGTTGTTGATCAAGTGCCTCAAGTGCTTCAGATGGTACCTGTGCATCATCAACCTAAAATTTGACAAAATAATTCACATTTACAAGATATAACTATAAATGGACATATATATATAAATATATGATATATTTTTAAAACTTACATTGTGAGGCGGCACATTGATGTCCTCACCCTCACGGTAGTCATCAGCATGGTCATCAGGAGAATGGTCAGCCATCTGCAAATTGTAAAGTTCACATTGTAAAGTAATTCAAATTGTAAAGCTCACATTGTAAAGTAATTCAAATTGTAAAGTTGACATAGTAATGTAATTCAAATTCTAAAGCTCACATTGTAAAGTTCAAATTCACATTCAAATTGTAAAGTTCACATGTAGATGTTAGGGTTTCATCATGCAACTCGGCCAGATGTTAGGGTTTCATCATGCAATAGGGATTTCATCATATAATTGATTTAATCACAAACTCATAATTGATTTCATATTAGTATATATATATTCTTATTCTTCCTTCTCCCTCTTTACCAACAACAACCACGGTCGTGTGGGCTGGCACGACCGTGGCTGTGTTGGCCGACCACACGGCCGTGCTACCGTGCCAGCCCACACGGCCGTGGTTGCTGTTGGTAAGGAGAGGGAGAAGGAAGAAGAAGAGCAGGAGAAGGAAGAAGAAGAGCAGGAGAAGGAAGAAGAAGAAGAACAGAGGGCCTACTGGAGAAAGAAGAAGGAAGAAGAACGAAGCAGTGTGGAGCCGGAGGAGCAGCGGCGGACGTAGCAGCAGCTAGGGGACAGACGGCCGCCGGTGAGCAGGAGCACGGCAGTAGGAGCACGGCCGCCGGTGAGCTGGTGAGCAGGAGCACAGCCGCCGGTGAGCACGAGCACGGCAGCGGAGAACAGAGCAGTGGTGCGGCAGGGAGCAAGAAATCGCCGGAGCTAGGGAAATCGGGAATGAAACTGGGAAGAAAGGGGAAGAATCGGTCGGGTCAGCTATTAAGTTGACAATATGTGTCGGTTATTTTCTAAAACCGACACCTAAACCTACAGTGTCGGTTCTTTAAAAAAAACTGACACCTATACTCCATTATAGTCGTCGGTTTTTAAGTAAAA
The DNA here is from genome assembly GCA_963693085.1 of Alisma plantago-aquatica. Lineage (NCBI taxonomy): Eukaryota > Viridiplantae > Streptophyta > Magnoliopsida > Alismatales > Alismataceae > Alisma > Alisma plantago-aquatica. Next base: position 67,608,848 of record OY856411.1, on the reverse strand, counting down.
GACAACCGACAACTGTCCCTGTTAGCTTTAGTCATCGGTTATTTAGTTCTGACCGACGTCATATGTAAAATTTTGGAGCCAATTTTTTCGCTGAAATTTTGGGTTTGGCGGTTGAGTTTAGGTGTCGGTTGTTTATTAATTAACCGACACCTAATAAAAGCGGTACCCGTGTCTGGTCGACCTTTGTAGATTGTGTTGGCTTTTAGGCTAACGAGTTTCAATCAAACTAATGATCTTTTACCCGGTTAAACCAACTCCGCAAGTATACGGAGGTGATGTAGTCGGGATCGAACACGAGGAGCAGAATGATAACTTAATTGAACGCAATAGTATTAAAGTTCAACAATCTAGATCAGTTTTAAAGGGCAGAAAGATTTGTTTCCAAAAGCATAAAGATTAAGCTTTAACTACAAGAGATTTCAAATTTTAATTAACAAATTAGGATTAAAAGGAAAATCCGATTTCAGAAAGTTTATGAATCTTGGACATTAGGGTTTCACTCATATGCCATAGCAATCAAAGAACAAAGCAATTTAAACATACATAAGATCGAGTTTTAAGGAAGAGATGTGTTACATTTCACCTCCCGGTGTAGATGTAACGATCATAACTCAAAACAGCACTCTCGTGCATGCATTTCGTCTATGATCACAAACAGATCCTCAACTTATTCTTCTCTACTCTCGTAGAAGAAGAAGAGTTGCCAAAAGAATGTCTCCATACAAACCTACTTGTTTTCCCAAACTAAGCAAGAAAGCAGAAATCATGCATATAAAGCGGCCAACGATATATGCAAGGAAATGAGTTACCGACGCCTTCAAGTGAGAGAAACAAGAAGCAAATGCATTTAGTACGAAATTACTTGTTCATTACATGCTATGACATGGGAGTTACTCTCCCATGCCCAAGAAAATGGATCTACTCGTCCATAACTATGTACATCAGAATTTCCACAGAGTTCACAATGCTAGACATGGTTTTGGAAAGAAAATGCAAGAAGAACCAAAGATGTAACCACAAGGAGTAAGAAATCCGGCTTTATGACAAGATTCCCTTCCTTTAGCTGCTCCAAAATGGATTGACTCCTCTCCCGAGAAGCTGCACGGAGTTGGAGAAGCTTGGCTGCACTTTGGGGAAGACAATGGAGAAATGGAGAAGAAGGAATGGCTTCTTTTCTCAAGAAACCACCTTAGTTCCTCCAAAATCGCCTTCCCCCGCTCTCCTCTGCCTTTGGGACGAGAGAAAACTTCCAAAATGGTCGAACCTAACCGTCCCATTCCTTCCCTCTTTCTTTTAAAATCGTATTCTGAAAATTCGAAATTCGGAAACTGCCAGGTGCACGCCGTGCACCTACAATGCAGTTGTAACTGGCTGATCTGTGCACGGCGTGCGTTGAGGGGTTGCACGCCGTGCAACCTTACAGGTTGTTTTTAGCAAATTTCGTCCCAGGTGCACGCCGTGTCTTTTCGATGTGCACGCCGTGCATTCTCTTTTCTGGACTGAACGGATTCCTCTGGAATGTTGCACGACGTGCGTCTAGATATTGCACGCTGTGCACTTTGCTGCTTCAGTCAACTGATCTGTCTGGACAGGTGCACGCCGTGCATCTGTGATCTGCACGCCGTGCATTTCTCTGTTTCTGTAGAAAAATCATCTGAAATTAGTCCTTTTTGTGGCAATTTTGCAATACAAGTTATGGAACGCGTAGAGAAGCTAAAAGATGGCAAAACTAATATAAAAGAGACTGAATTATGCTAGAAAGAACCAAATTTGTGTGTGATAATATGTAGAAAAGATGATATACAAATCACACAACAAATCCCCCTCAGCTTAAACCATTGCTTGTCCTTAAGCAAAAAGAGCATGGAAAAACAATTGAAGAATTGCGAAGAACATGAATAGGTCAAAAGAAATGAAAGATATGCATAAAACCAAACCAACCATGATCAACACGTTTATGCTCATAGCCATCAATTCAACTCAAACACCCAAGAAGAAGGTTTTAGTTCAGCAGGGTTTGCATCAATTTCAATGAAACAATCAACCGAACAACACTAGGTAGAGTTTGCATGACCAAGCCAAACAATCAGTAGATATACAACTCCAACTCTCAACTATAAAGGATAACAAAAGATGAAATCTTAGTTGAAAAATTACAATTTTTTTTTGCTGCACTCTCCTTTTCCCAGAAATGATATAATCAAAGATTGGGGGCTCCGACACTCGGCTGCTAATGTAGGCTTATGCACACGAGGAGTGTCGTTTGGGGTATTTTACCCTCTTTTAAGACATACCACCTAACCATCGTGGCCAGATCGGACTTACACTAGGCTAGCATGATATGTGGGCAAGTTAGCCATCTTTAATGGGGTATTTTTTTCTTTTCTAAATTTTTCCAGAACTTTGGAGAGTCAACTGAAATGAAAGAATAACTAGATTTCATTCATCTCTTTTGAAAATTTTTCATTGACAGAAAGTTTGCATATGCACTAAGAGCTTGGCAAGGTCATCCCGTATTCTAAATGATGTTGTACAGTTGATAGTATTCACAAAAATTGATACCATTACATGTTTTAAACAAACAGGGATGTTAAAGATGAATATTCAGGCTAGAAGCATAAACTTGAGTTAAACACATGTTGATGGTCTCAAGGTTTCATTTGATAATGCATGATTTTCACAACTTCTTCAATTGAAATTTCTCATCAAGGGAGGACGAACAGTTAAGCATAGGAGTTCTTTCCACATAAAAAGGATGAATCTCATATTGTATTAGATTTTGCCATCAGAAAAGGGGAACTAAAAACAACAACTAAGAAGTGACAACAGAACAAAAGTACGAAAACAAATGACAAGAAGCAAATAACATGGAAAATAAAAGCTAACTAGGTTACCGTCCGGATGCTCCCCCCTAAGCTTGAAATCAGCAGTGTCCTCACTGCTTTATCCAAACTTTAGGAGTTTACAACCGGATACCTGTCAATTGTGAGATCAGAAAAATGATCTGCCTCCTCCCTGGTCTGGGAAGAACTGACTAACAATGTCTTGGATATCCATTGGCGTTGCGGCGGATGAACCAGGCTGCTGCTGATCATGGTGGTGCTGCTGTTCCTCTGCAAACTCATGTTGTGGGGCATCGGGGGCTGTCGTCTCCTGGCGGGAGGGGGACTGGAAAGACCGTGGCACTGGGTAGTGGCCCTGTGAGATATGCCACACATCCATGCAGTTTACCATATCGTACATAGTGGAGTACTGTGCACTCAAATGGTCAAACCTGGTTTCATTAATCGCACCCATCTGGTCCAGGCGGGTGTCTAAGTGATCGAAACGCCGCTCCACGTATGTGAAGAGATGCTGAACATCTGGCATCGTCCAGCCATACTCAGTCTTAGTACCAGTGGACGGTGGCTGAGGAGTGGGTGCTGCTGGAGTAGGTGTTGTTGGAGTAGGTGCTGCTGGAGTAGGTGCCGATGTAGAACTGCTGGCACCCCCGGTGGGTGTTCCTTCTTCATTCTTTGGCTGAATCTGTATTTTCCAGGTTGCCTTGTCTTTGATATCGTTATGGCTCGCATCGGGGATTATGATGAACTCCGTCTTTGTGATATAAACCTTGAACCTTGACTCACTGTTGCCATGTCTGGAGATCAGACCGCAAGAAATAAGATAGGTAATATCCATGAGATTCTTTCCCGGTGCAGGTTCAAGGTCACCTATCTGCAACCCCAACTTCATAGCAAGGATGCTAATTACCCCGCCACACATGATATCACCTGCTTCCCTTTTCTTTTGCTTCTTTGTTTCAAGCAGCTTGTGCACTATGTAATAACCTGAACTGATGCGCTCATTTTGTACCACACACCACAAAAAGAACAGATCAGTCTTCCCTACAACACCCTGCGTTTCATTCTTTGCAAATGGTCCCGTGCTGAGAAGGCGATGAAGTACTCGGAAAATGGGGTTATGGATGCTGGAAGCCCTTGAATTCTGTGCCTTATGCATCGTATCAGAAGTGATTTCAGACCAAAACAGATCACTATTGAAAGTTGTAGGATAATCAGTATAACCGCCAAAATTGCATTTAAGTAAAGTACAGAACCGCTCTAGATTCATGCAAAATGGTTTATCCAAAAGAAGGGAACTAATCTTCTGAAACGGGATATGAAAACGATCACCCTCGGCTTTGAGAGTAGTAAGAAACTTGTATACCAAACGGGGGTAGGTTTTCGTAACCCGAGTGCAGAGATATTCAAGCCCCAAGAATTGTAAATGGCGTTCTACCTCATCCTTGAATCCCAGTTTGGCCACTGCTTCTTTACACATGTACCTTGAGGGGAGAACGCGCCTTGTAATGAGAAACTGATAATCGGCGTCTTCTTCTGGCTTGACTGTGAATTGTGTGGAAGGTACAAACATCGGCGTTCTTGATGCTGAAGGTCCTGTTTCAGCTGCAATGTGGTATCCTGGACGGTTGCTAGCTTTGCGTTTGGTTGGTGCCATGAGATGAATGCACGAATAGAGTGAAATCTGTTTCAGGCAAGCAGTTGCACGGCGTGTCTCTGAAATGCACGACGTGCACCTGTAGATTTGGGTGAAATCTGAAACCTGCACGTCTGCTGTGCGGTTTGTGGAAAACGAAGGGATGCAGGTGGCGGTGATGTGGTCCGGATCTGTTGTGGGCGACTGCTCGGCGTGGATCTGCTGAACAGTTGGGGAAAACGACGGATTGCGGATGTGCACGGCTGAGCGGAGAAGCGCTGCACGGCGGCTGGCGGCAGAGCTATGCACGGGCGGCTGTTAGATCTACTCGGGTAGAGAGTGCACGGCTGCTAGGGTTAGGGGTTTAGGCCGTGCACTCAGGTTTTTATATTTTGAATTTAACTTTAAAGTGCACGGCGTGCATTTTGGGGGTGCACGGCGTGCACGGTTCCAGGTCTTTTGCAGATCTTTAAACGCCCAGGTGCACGTCGTGCATTTTGCAAGTGCACGGCGTGCACGGTTCTAGACAAAATTCGGACCAAAACAACTCCAGCTGCACGGCGTGCGTTTCCGATGCGCACGGTGTGCTTGCTTCCTGTAGAATTCACATACCAGATGCACGGCGTGCAGCTTAAAAATGCACGTCGTGTCTGGTTCCAGGTCTTTCATTGCTGAACTTCGTAGTGGAGTGCACGCCGTGCATTTGAAAATGCACGCCGTGCACTATGCGATTTCTGCAGAAAATTACAATTAGTCAGCATAAAATTATGACGGATCGAATGGAGATCAAGTCTACATTATTACATTCATCCAAGACGGGCTTATTAACAAAATTAAAGAGAGTTCTTGACTAAAAGACTTAAAAAAAATCTATCCTAATGTGGGGTCAACTCCCACAAGGTCCTCCGTTTAGAGTCCGGAGTAAGACTCTTCAATCATTCATGCGTCATGGAGGGAGCAGGAGGCTCCCTTGTCTAGAATCTCAGAAGATGAATACAGCTTGCATCTTTGTCCATTCACTTTGAAACTCCCATCTTTTCCTTGTAATTCCATAGCTCCATATGGAAAGATCTTCAATACAAGAAAGGGGCCGGACCACTTTGACTTTAGCTTTCCCGAAAATAACTTCAGCATTGAATTGAACAATAAAACTTGGTCTCCTTCTTGAATATCTTTCCTGCGGATTCTTTTGTCATGCCATGCCTTTGTTCTTTCCTTGTACAGCTTTGCATTTTCATAAGCATCGAGGCGCAGCTCTTCAAGTTCTTGCAATTGTAAAAGGCGTTTCTCTCCAGCTTTCTTCATATCAAAATTTAAGAATTTGATAGCCCACAATGCGCGGTGCTCAAGTTCAAGCGGAAGATGACAAGACTTCCCATAGATAAGCTTGAAAGGAGTGGTTCCTATAATGGTCTTGTAAGCTGTGCGGTACGCCCAAAGTGCATCATCAATCTTCAAAGCCCAGTCTTTTCTTGAACTAGAGACGGTCTTCTCGAGAATATTTTTCAGCTGCCTATTAGAAACCTCCACTTGCCCGGATGTTTGAGGATGATAGGGCGTAGAGATCTTATGAGTGACACCATACTTGGAGAGAAGGTTATTGAATTGTTTTTCAGCAAAATGTGTCCCTCCATCAGAGATGACAGCACGTGGAACACCAAACCTAGGAAAGATGATCTTCTGAAAGAGCTTGATTACTGATTTAGCATCGGGTGATTGGGTTGGAATGGCCTCAACCCATTTAGACACGTAATCAACATCAATAAGAATGAAATGATACCCGCATGAGGATGGGAATGGTCCCATGTAGTCAACACCCCATACGTCAAACACCTCAACCTCTAGGATAGAGTTGAGTGGCATGTCATCACGGCGAGATATACCTCCAGTTCTTTGGCATTTGTCACATGATTTAACAAAAAGATTCACATCCTTGAAGAGCGTAGGCCAATAGAAACCGGCTTGGAGTATTTTTGCAGCAGTCTTCTCTCCTCCAAAATGGCCTCCATAAGAAGAAGCATGGTATTCAACAATGACGGTGGGAATTTCTTCTTCAATCACACAGCGGCGTATTAACCCATCACTCCCATGTTTGAATAGGAAAGGATCATCCCAATAATAGAACTTTACGTCATGAAAGAATTTCTTCTTTTGTTGATATGTCAAGCCGGGTGGAAGTTGCCCTGTAGCAAGAAAATTTGCAATGTCGGCAAACCATGGTGCTTGAACGGATGATAGAGCATAGAGTCTTTCAATGGGAAGATGATCTTCAATAGGTAGTGAGTCTCCCGCTGTAGTGGATAATCTAGAAAGATGGTCAGCAACACTGTTTTCAGTTCCTTTCTTGTCCCGAATTTCTAGATCAAATTCTTGTAGAAGCAGCACCCAACGAATAAGGCGTGGCTTTGCATCCTTTTTACTCAAAAGATATTTGATTGCAGCGTGATCAGTATAGACTATCACTTTGGAACCCACAAGATATTGTCAGAATTTCTCAAAGGCATACACAATAGCAAGCATCTCCTTCTCTGTAGTTGTGTAGTTGACTTGCGCATCATTGAGGGTCTTGCTTGCATAATGAATAGCATGGAGTTTCTTGTCTTTCCGCTGTCCTAGAACAGCTCCTACCGCATAGTCACTTGCATCGCACATTAACTCGAAGGGAGCATCCCAATCTGGAGGTTGAATGATGGGGGCTGAAATGAGAGCTTCCTTGAGTGTAGTAAAGGCTCTTTGGCATCCTTCATCAAAGACAAAATCTGCATCTTTTGCAAGGAGAGAACACAACGGTTTTGCAATTTTTAAAAAGTCCTTTATAAATCTTCTATAAAACCCTACATATCCTAAGAAGCTTCTTATGTCCTTGACTGAAGATGGGGTGGACATTTTCTCAATAGCTTCCACCTTTGCCCTGTCAACTTCAATGCCCTTGTTAGAAATCACATGTCCTAGTACTACACCGGATTGTACCATAAAATGGAACTTCTCCCAGTTTAGCACTAGGTTAACCTCTTTACATCTGGCTAAGACTAAGGACAAATTAGACAAGCATTGATCAAATGAATTTCCGTAAACACTAAAATCATCCATGAAAACTTCCATAATATTTTCAATAAAATTCGAGAAAATGGCCATCATGCACCGCTGAAAAGTGGCGGGTGCATTACAAAGACCAAAAGGCATGCGGCGATAAGCATATGTGCCATATGTGCAAGTGAATGTGGTTTTTTCTTGATCGGGCGGGTAGATAGGAATCTGATAAAACCCGGAATATCCATCCAAATAACAAAAACAAGAGTGTTTAGCAAGGCGTTCCAACATTAAATCAATGAAGGGTAAAGGGAAATGGTCCTTGCGAGTTGCTTTGTTTAGACGTCGGTAGTCAATACACATACGCCAGCCTGTGACTATGCGTGTCTGTATCAACTCATCATTGTCTCCCTTTATGACAGTTGCACCCCCCTTCTTAGGTACTACATGAATAGCACTAACCCAAGGGCTGTCACTAATGGGATAAATAATTCCAGCATCCATTAGTTTTAAAATCTCTTTCTTTACCACATCAAGCATGTTTTGCTTTAAACGTCTTGGTGGTTCAACGGTTGGTTTTGCATCATCCTCCATGTTTATTCTATGCATGCATATTTTAGGATGAATGCCTTTCAAGTCATCAATTGAATAACCAATTACATCTTTATACAAGCGCAATTCATCAAGTAATTTATTTTCTTGTTCTTTGGTTATTTCATCATTTATTATAACAGGAGATGAAGAATTTGGGTCTAGAAACGCGTACCTTAGCCCCGGTGGAAGGGCTTTAAGTTCTACCTTTTTCTTTAAAGCTTCTTCATCAACTTGTTCTTTATCATGTGGAGCTTCTTCTTGGTTTGCTTGAGCTTTATAAATAGGAACAACTCCAGAATTTTCAGAATTATCATTTTCAGCAATGACGTCATCACAATAGTTTATCATGAAATCTATCATATCATCAACATAATCATCCATTGGATCAACAGTGTCAAATAAACAAATCTCCTTTACTTGAGCGGGTGCTTTCATGGCATCTGAGATAGAGAATTCAATTTCTTCTTCTCCCACAGGTAGGGTCAACTTTCCTTCCCGAACGTCAATTAGACAACCAGCAGTCCTCAAGAAAGGTCTCCCAAAAAGAATTGGATTGTGGGGGGCTCTACCATGTCAAGCACTATAAAATCACATGGTATATAGAATTTTCCAATCTATACAAGCACATCTTCTAATACACCTTTAGGGTGTTTAAGAGAATGATCAGCTAGTTCAATAACCATCTTTGTTGGCTTTAGATCCCCAAGATGTAGCTCTTGCCATAAAGTGGTTGGAATGAGGCTAATGCTAGCCCCCAAATCCACTAAGCCTTTTTCAAAAGTGACATTATTGATCTTGCACGACAGTGTGAAAGGTCCCATATCATCCAACTTTCCCGGAATAGAAGGAATGCGGTTTTGAATAATGGAGCTCACATGTTCAGAAAGTTTGACTGTTTCTACTTGATCAGCTCTTCTCCTTCTAGATAAGATGTCTTTTAAGAACTTGGCATAAGAAGGCATCTCAGCAATAACATTAGTAAAAGGAAGGTTAACTTGCAACTTGCTAAGAATGTCCATAAATTTCTTGAACTTGACATCATCTTTATTGTTGACAAGCCTATGAGGGAAAGGTGCAGTGGCTTTGAAAGAGGGCGGATTTTCAGATTTACCTTGCTCTTTGTTGCATTTAGGAATGTGAGATTCTTCCTCATTAAGCACCTCCATGTCCTTCTCCTTAGTTGGCGAAGGTCTTTCAATTTCAGCTCCACTCCTTAAAATAATGGCATTGGCTTGATGTCTTGGATTCACTTCCGACACACTAGGGAGAGAACCTGATTTCTGTCCTTGTTGAGAAAGAGCTTGTTGAGCTATTTGATTCTCCAGCATCTTTGTATGGGTGGATATGTTGTCTACCTTGGCTGAAAGTTGAATAATAGCATCCTTAAGTAGCTTATCATTCCCCCTAAACTCTTCATTTTGTTGCGTTTGTGTGTTAATGAATTTCTCCATCATAGCCTCAAGAGAAGATCCTTGGGGCTGTTGTTGCTGTCCTTGATAACCCCTATTGTTGTAACCCTATTGATTACCTTGGCGGTTGAACTGTGATTGCTGCGGTGGTTGTTGTTGCCCTTGCTGAAAATTTTGAGCATTGCTATTATTCTTGTAAGAGAAGTTGGGATGATCTCTCCATCCTGGATTGTATTGATTAGAATAAGGGTTATATTGCTTGTTCCTCTGCATCTCAATAGCATTAACTTGTTGAAGATCTCCCTCCATAGTGTTAGGAGCAAAACATTGAGAAGAAACATGCCCTGGATTTCCACAAGCTTCGCATGTGGCTTCTGCAGATTGAACCGGCAATGTAGTCAACTTCTCAAATTTTTGAGTGAGAACATCAAGCTTTGCCGCAATAAGATCAACGACGTCAACGGTGTATTTTCCTCCCAGCTTTGCACTAGAAGAACTTGCATTTGATGATGAGTTGGCTCTTCTATCACCTCCCCACTGGCAATGGTTGAGTGATATATCTTCAATGATGTCATAGGCTTCCCTATAAGATTTGGTCATAAGAGCACCACCGACGACAGCATCAAGCGTCATTCGGGTGTTATAGAACAGCCCGTTGTAGAAGGTCTGAAGAAGCAGCCAATTAGTAAGACCGTGGTGAGGGGAAAGACGTTGAAGATCTTTGAACCTCTCCCAAGTATCATAAAGAGTTTCACCATCATTTTGAGAAAAGTCAGTGAGCTGATTTCTCAAATGAGCAGTCTTGCTTGGAGGAAAATATTTGGCGAGAAAAACATTAAGTAGCTGGTCCCAAGTTTTTATAGACTTCTTCGGAAGAGACAAAAGCCAAGTTTTGGCCTTATCCCTTAGAGTGAAAGGAAAAAGCATCAGCCGTACTCCATCTGCAGATACGCCATTAATTTTGAAAGTGTTCAAGTACTCCAGAAATTCTGCAATGTGAAGACTTGGGTCTTCATTAGCGGTACCCCCAAAGCGGTTTTGTTGGATCATCTGCATCATAGAAGGAGCAATGGAGAAATTGTTCGCTTCTATGGCTGGTAGGTCGATGGCTCCACATATGTTTGTGGCCACCGGCATAGCAAAGTCCTTGAGCGGGCGGTCGTCTTCTATGATTGGAAGGCTTGGTGAAGTTTCTTCAAAGGATGAAAAAGACGGCGTGGATGATGATGGAGATGGTGATGGTGGCGGAGTAGTATCCTCTAGCTGTGATTGTTCTTTCCTCCTTGATCTTCTCAAGCTTGAGAGGCTTCGCTCTATCTCAAGGTCTAACAACGGAGTTGTTTGAAGACCTCGTTGCGAACGACGCATACAACCTGAAAAGTGACAAGAAAAATTAAGAACACACTAAGAGGTATATAGAAATTCGAAAATGATGTATAATGATCTAGTCTCGAATACTAAATAATACTTATTACTCCAATTAAGTTACCGTAGCTCCCCGGCAATGGCGCCAAAAACTTGTTGGCTTTTAGGCTAACGAGTTTCAATCAAACTAATGATCTTTTACCCAGTTAAACCAACTCCGCAAGTATACGGAGGTGATGTAGTCGGGATCAAACACGAGGAGCAGAATGATAACTTAATTGAACGCAACAGTATTAAAGTTCAACAATCTAGATCGGTTTTAAAGGGCAGAAAGATTTGTTTCCAAAAGCATAAAGATTAAGCTTTAACTACAAGAGATTTCAGATTTTAATTAACAAATTAGGATTAAAAGGAAAATCCAATTTTAGAAAGTTTATGAATTTTGGACATTAGAGTTTCACTCATATGCCATAGAAATCAAAGAACAAAGCAATTTAAACATACATAAGATCGAGTTTCAAGGAAGAGATGTGTTACATTTCACCTCCCGGTGTAGATGTAACGATCATAACTCAAAACAGCACTCTTGTGCATGCATTTCGTCTATGATCACAAACAGATCCTCAACTTATTCTTCTCTACTCTCGTAGAAGAAGAAGAGTTTCCAAAAAGAACGTCTCCATACAAACCTACTTGTTTTCTCAAACTAAGCAAGAAAGAAGAAATCATGCATATAAAGCGGCCAATGATATATGCAAGGAAATGAGTTACCGACGCCTTCAAGGTAGAGAAACAAGAAGCAAATGCATTTAGTACGAAATTACTTGTTCATTACATGCTATGACATGGGAGTTACTCTCCCATGCCCAAGAAAACGGATCTACTCGTCCATAACTATGTACAGCAGAATTTCCACAGAGTTCACAATGCTAGACATGGTTTTGGAAAGAAAAGGCAAGAAGAACCAAAGATGTAACCACAAGGAGTAAGAAATCCGGCTTTATGACAAGATTCCCTTCCTTTAGCTGCTCCAAAACGGACTGAATCCTCTCCCGAGAAGCTGCACGGAGTTGGAGAAGCTTGGCTGCACTTTGGGGAAGACAATGGAGAAATGGAGAAGAAGAAATGGCTTCTTTTCTCAAGAAACCACCTTAGTTCCTCCAAAATCGCCTTCCTCCGCTCTCCTCTGCCTTTAGGACGAGAGAAAACTTCCAAAATGGTCGAACCTAACCGTCCCATTCCTTCCCTCTTTCTTTTAAAATCGTATTCTGAAATTTCGAAATTCTGAAACTGCCAGGTGCACGCCGTACACTTTGGAGGTGCACGCCGTGCACCTGCAATGCAGTTGTAACCGGTTGATCTGTGCATGGCGTGCGTTGAGGGGTTGCACGCCGTGCAACCTTACATGTTGTTTTTAGCAAATTTCGTCCCAGGTGCACGCTGTGTCTTTTCGATGTGCACGCCGTGCATTCTCTTTTCTGGACTGAACGGATTCCTCTGGAATGTTGCACGGCGTGCGTCTGGATATTGCACACCGTACACTTTGCTGCTTCAGTCAACTGATCCGTCTGGACAGGTGCACGCCGTGCATCTGTGATCTGCACGCCGTGCATTTCTCTGTTTCTGTAGAAAAATCATATGAAATTAGTCCTTTTTGTGGCAATTTTGCAATACAAGTTATGGAACGCATAGAGAAGCTAAAAGATGGCAAAACTAATATAAAAGAGACTGAATTACGCTAGAAAGAACCAAATTTGTGTGTGATAATATGTAAAAAAGATGATATACAAATCACACAACAGATTGGATGTCGGTTTATGTTATCAACCGACACTGTAGACTTTAGGTGTCTGTTTTTGTATAAAACCGACACCTTGGAAAGTGGCTTTATAAGCCATTTCTGTAGTAGTGATTTGTCCTTCAAGTCAATGACTTGGGTGTGCGGTAGCAGGTAGGAAAAAAATATGATGTGTCCTTCAATCCATATTAATTTATACCATTAAGTAAAACATTTAATGTCTTCTAATTCATTTTCATTGAATTTAAAATCATATATTTTATTGATAAGTGGTAAAAATGTTTAGTAACATTTTTATTGATAATTTATTAGAATATAAAAAAATCATTATGATATAAAATCATTATGTAGTCTTCATAGTATCTTTAAAACTTATGAAATTAGTTATAATTATTTTCATTATTTTTTAAATTCATAAATTCTACACCTAATAAATAAACTTCAGATAATATCTCTATGGGCTAGATTTTCTTATACAAACATGGATACTAACCTAATACATAGGTAACTATATGTTCAAGTTATAATAGATACAAAGAATATCTAAAAGTATATATATTTTATGAACATGTGGAATAAAAGATTACATTTTTAAATGTTGTTATTTATAACAAAGAATATATGAAATCTACATTCTCCTAAGCAACTAACCAACCAACCAATATTGTAGAGAAAGATACAATAGTAAAAGTCTTCTAAAAAAAAATTGACAAAGAGGCCAACAACATATTAAAAATTAAATAACATTATTCCTTTTCCATTATGAATTGGTGTTTATCTTATAATTATTATTTTTATATAGTTATTAAAGAATTATATACAGAGTCACATGCAAAGCACATGCAATATATATATATATATGGATATATATATATATATATATATATATATATATATATATAGAGAGAGAGAGAGAGAGAGAGAGAGAGAGAGTCAGGCTAGAATACACTCGAGTGTATGGATCGCACGAATACACTCAAGTGTGTTTGCATATCAAGACTATTTCTTACAAAATGTAAACCATTGATCTTTACCGTCATACTATAACTAGGCTACATACAAATTGTGAGCCAATTTGGATGAGTGTAAGTCACTCATCCAAGGGCAACGAAATCGACGCGCGAAACTAATTTGAAATGCATAATTTTTATGGTCTTCATAACATGAGTTATACATATCCAAATGTGCTCAAATTTTCATATGAGTTGTTCAGGAGATGTTTAAGAAGATCAACGGATTAGATTTTCATGAAAAATATTGCATCATGAAAAACTACTTGAGTATATTCTGCTCCGGATACACTCGAGTATATTCTAGCCGGAATATCTCTCTCTCTCTCTCTCTCTCTCTCTCTCTCTCTCTCTCTATATATATATATATATATATATATATATATATATATATATATATATATATATATATATATATATATATATATATATATATATATATATATATATATATATACTATATGCCAAGTACTCACATATTCCTAACAGCTATGGTACCTATCGTAAATGTTCTATCAACTCCACTTCTACTTCCTTCCATCTCACCAGTACCTGATGTCATTACCTCATGCACGCCTTCACCCGATCCAGATTCCTTTACCAGGAAAATGACCTCCTACTGATATCTCGTCCGCAATCCATGTTTGCGTCTTTTTCATTTGTCAAAGGGTTTGGTTTCGTGTCCTTACTCATGTCTCCTTTGCATTTGTCATGATTATCCTCAAACAGCTTCCTGTGAAGAGGCATTGGAGGTGAGGTGGAAGCCGACTGTGTTACCACATTATTTGTGCCTGGGAAATAGTCTAGACATGACTGGATAAGAAACCAATGGCTGAAATTTATAGTTCTTTCCATTAACAATTCTGCAATGGTTTCGACGAGCTTCAGTGTGATCCAACTGCTTTTATTTACTTTGGAAAATGCGATACCTCCTTTGTCTCCTGGCAGTGATGTTTCCTACTCCCTCCCTCACCCCACTGATATCTAGGACAGGAGTGGGAGTACCGATAGAATGGTGATTCATTTATTTGTAGATGTTGTTGCGTCTACCACAGAGATCGTGGATGCCCTCTCTTCCATTAATCCATCGCCAACGACAACTCTTGGATGCAATTTTCATCTTGTACTACACACATGCCATGCACGTGTACACTAATAATAAATATATGATAATATATCAATATTTTATTGTAAGAAACTATTTTTAATAAATTAAATTCATAAGTTTCATAATGTGAGAGTAATGTAGTTTTGTTTGGTATTTTTTATAATAGTTCTCAGTAATGTGATTGATTTTAACATTATTTTTGTTTCATTCTTACTGAGAAAATTAAAACTCAAGTAAAAATTAACCATATGTATTCCATACTTCATCATTTTGTTACTCTCAAGAGATAAGAAATCAGTCATAGTATCTCATAAAGAAATATGTTGAACATGAAAAGGGTTCATATGTTCAACATTAATGAATTTCTTCAGAAAGCGCAACCCAACTTATTTTATTCTATGAGGTTATAAACTGGAAATCAGAACCGCCTGGCACAAGTGTAAAGAGTATAGACAAGAATTATGTAGCATTAGTACATTTCAAACACATAGCACAAGTAAAGGAAAAACAATTCAACTTCTTGTGAAAAATATATAACATTAAAATTTTATCAGAACACAATGTTAGATAACTAACTAGGAACAGTTCCCTCATCACATATTATAGAAGCAACTATTGTCCACCAACTTAAGAGCTAGTAAAACATGACACCAACAAACACCAAAAATTCAGTGTATCTGTATATCATATGGGAGGGGGGGATAAGATATGCAAACTTATAAGCACGAACTTAAGAGCTAGTATAAAATGCCATCAATGGATCAAGAATTCCGTGTCTATATGTCATGTGGGGGCGATACAATATTCAGATGTGTAGGAACTTAGATGCCTACTTAAACTTCTTTAACTCCACTATAGTGTCGTACTTCCCTTTGACATCAGCTAGCGGCATTGAGCAGCAAGATCTACAAATCAGCTAATGTTATATGATTTAGAAAATAAGGTTTGAACTCAGATATTCTTACCAGCTGCCATGTAGCAGCTCCGCTGTGAGGAACCATCACGTAGGAATCCTTACAAATGGAACATGAGCTTCTCATAACTTATTCAAGAACATATTGTTGATTTGTTTCATTGATTACATATGTGGAACGGGATACAAATGGATTCTCAATGTAAATGTTGACTGAAAAGCAAAAGTAGTTTGTTAAGTATGCTTGATATTTAGATGTAGAACATTGGTATAATCCTTTTGTAATGTGGTTTAATTTTAAGAAACACTCTTTGTAGTTTTGCATTCGGACTGAAAAAGACAAAAATAAAAGCTTCATTTTAGTGATAGCATTGGCTTTTAATTCAAGAACAATTGTGAATTAGTGCATCAAATCAGGAACAAAGGTCCAATAATAAACCACACTCTATGATGTTGAGAGATCAACTCCCAACGGATACGCTGGTTGCGGGAAGCTGTCACTTATCCTCGACCAATCATCTGATCACTGATCACTCTTCTATTTCTCAGACCTACTGCTGGTGTTATTTGATTATGATTCCATTGGCCTTGCTTGACACGATAATACTTGGGAGATAGATAACAAAGGAAAAAAAGGGAAAATATATCATCAACATGTGGTGACAGAGAGGCAGTCATAGAGGTGTCCTGCTTCAGATTGGCCGTGATGATCGACATCATCTCACATTTGATCAGATGACCTGTTGGAATAATAATGTAGGTTTGTCGTAAACTGTAGACAGATGTTTATTAGATATTGCACTGAGTTAACCATCAAAACGTAGCAGTAATATTAACTGTAAATCGGATTCGGAGAAAACGGCGAATGAGTTTAGAAATCAAACACCAGAACTTGAAGATGAAGGCCTGTGAAACACTGTCTTCAAGAAAGATTATGCTGCTCCTAGCACGAGCGTCTCCGACGGTCTATCTCCAAGATTCAGCCACCCCAACTCTGGTACAGCCGCTCGGTACAAGTGAGAGTGTTGTGTTGAACTCGTTCCTTAGCTTTTGGTCACAAACAGCAAATCGGACGTAGCAAAGTAGTCGCCGGTGCAAGACAACAGCAAGGCGTGGTGGTGTTCGGGAACAGGCTTGTTACGGTGGAGTAACAGAACAAAGGAGCAGGAAGGTAACCGCAGAACAGCAAGAAGGGAACAGATGTACATCAGTGAAGGAACTGGTGTACAACAGTAAAGTAACCGCAGCTTTGTACTGGAGGAAAGGAACCACAGTACAACAATAAAGTAACCGTGGTACAACAGAAAAGGAATCACGATACAGTAGTAAGGTAACCGCTGTATATGAGGAAAGGAACTGCGGTATATCTCTCTATATCTCTTTGTATCTCAGTGTTGTCTATAGGTGTGTATTCTCAAATGAGATCGGACACCTCTTTATATGGAGCGCGTCTCATCCGCCATGGTAACTGCCCACAAATGTTGGTCTCTCCAACGCGCGTCATTAACATCGCTTTAATGGTCAGCTTTAACGGGTAGTCAAGATAGGTTTATTGTTGTGTCTTAATCGCTATAAACCGAACTCCAAACGACGCAACACAAAAAACAAAGCGTCATTTCGGGACAAACAAAATAAAATAAAATATTACATAAAAAGATAAATCCACGCACGCACCGAACCGAACCGAGCTGGATCGGGCGTGCGGGCGAGCGAGCGAACGAACACCCGCGCGTGTGTGTTTTTTTATTTTATACAGAGAAATACACATGACAAGCCAAACAACCTCAAATCCCCATTCCCTTGAGAGGTCCTAACCTTTAGGGGACCACTAGCATATATAAGGAGCTGCGTGGTACCTGTTGTAGCCAGTATGGGATAAAAGGTTGGCTGAAAAAATGGAATTCTAGAATAGGAATACAACATTCCCCCACATGTTCCATAATTCTTTTCAAAATTCAATAAATAATAAAAATTTAAAATTTGCGACATTATTATGTTTTTCAGCATTGGTAGCTTGTGGCTTTGAACCATTGCCTAGAATGACTCACTTCAATCTGGAGAGACGTGGTGAACTACATCTAGAACCAGACTCCCTGATTCAGACCTTAATAAATCAAACAACCATAGTGTGGGCACTAGAACGAGTTCGTATCGGTATTGCGCGCATAAATGGCCTTCGCAAGATCTTGTTTCTTCAGCGCTCTAGTGAGTATGCCCAACTCACATAAACCCCGACTCTCAGGTTACACTCAAATAGTAGGGATCTCCAAGGGTATCCTGTCCGGTACATACCCTGCCAATAAATCGCCTTGAACCCATTCAGAGCAAAGCTCTTCCTATACTCAGACACAATCGAAGCACAAACGCCATAGGGAGGGTCACGGAATAAAACTCCAAAGTGTGCTTCCGCATAACACGAAAACTTAGTTGTCCCTTTGAACAATTTCTCATGGGATCTCCAGTTTTGGAAAGGTAGGGTTACCACTGTAATGTTTATTCTATGGGCAGAAGACCCATCTCCCTCGACGAACTGAGTACTAGCTTTCTAGCTAGACCCTTAGTAAGTAGATCAACAATGTTACTTGCGAATTTCACATACTCTATAGATATGACCCCTCAGGTGATGTGATCTCTTACATCTTCATACCTTAATCTCATAAAGTGCTTTCCTGGGTTGCCTTTAGATTGCTTAGCTTTTTCTATGGCTGCTTTATTATCACATAATATGCAAATAGGAGGAAATGGTTTAGAAACAATCGACATATCAATGAGTAAATTTCTAAGACATTCAACCTGGAAACAAGCTAATTCTAAAGCAATAAACTTAGCCTCCATTGTGGATCTAGCTCTCATAGTTTGCTTGAATGATTTTCAAGAAACTGCACCTCCTCCAAGGCAAAATACATACCCACTGGTAGATTTGGTTTCATCTGAATCTGCAATCCAGTTAGCATCGGTATATCCTTCTAATATCGGTGGAAAACTAGTATAATGAAAGCTATACGTAGTTGTACCTTTAAGGTACTTAAACACTCTTACCAAAGGTTTCCAGTGGTCCTCATTAGGACAGCTAGTGTACCTGCTCAATCTGCTTATAGCATAAGAAATATCGGGCCTAGTACAATTAGCAAGGTGCATTAAGCTTCCTATAACTTGAGCATATCTATGTTGATCCACAGGAGTACCCTTATGTACAACAAGATGTAAACTAGCATCATAAGGTCTATTAATAGGAGTATAATCAAACATATCAAATCTGTGTAAGATTTTATCAACATAATGAGTTTGATTAAGTATATAACCAGAAGTAGATCTACTCAACTTAGTACCAAGTATTACATAAGCAAGTCCTAAATATTTCATATCAAAATTGCTAGCAAGAAAAGATGAAGTTTTAGAAATAATTTTAGAATTAGATCCAAACAGCAATACATCATCTACATATAAACACATTATTATGCAGGCATCATCAACAATTTAGAATGAATGCAGCGATCAGATTCATTCACAATAAATTCGACAGGTAAAACAATTTTATCAAACTTATCATTCCACTGTATAGGTGCTTGTTTCAGTCCATACAAGGACTTGACAAGTCTGCAAACCTTGTGTTCTTGTCCAGGTGCTACAAAACCTTTGGGCTGATCCATATAAATCTCTTCTTCAATATCTCCATTCAAGAAGGTTGTCTTGACATCCATTTGATGGATTTCGAGTTTATGGATCGCAGCTAAAGCAACTACGACACGAATAGAAGAGACTTTGGTTACGGGTGCATATGTATCAAAGTAATCAAATGCTTCCTTCTGACTAAAACCTTTGGCTACTAGTCTGTCCTTAAACTTATCAATGGAACCATCTGCCCTCATCTTCTTTCTAAACACCCATTTACATCCAATAGTCTTGCATCCTAGAGGAAGCTCAGTTAGAATCCAAGTATGATTACTCATAATTGATTCTGTTTCATTATCAACAACTTCCTTCCAAAAGTTAGAGTCTATGGATTTCATAGCATCCTCATAGGTACATGGGTCTTCTTCTACAATAAAGGTGTAGAACTTAGGACCATAGTTCTTATCAACTTTAGTCTTTTTACCCCTACCTAGATCACTCAGAGGTTCATCTACTGGGAGTTCATGTTCTACTTCATAAGAAGGTGGAACTACAAGAGGTTCAGCAAGAGAAGAAGAAGAAGGATCTTCACTAACTTGTTTGGGAACCTTTTCCTTAAGAGGAAAGATAGTTTCATAATAGACGACATCTACATGTCTAATCTCAAGTATAGAGTTAACTCTAATGTCTGAGATTTCAGATTTTATTACTAGGAATCTATTGGCATTACTGTTTTCAACATATCCTATAAAGACAGTGTCAATAGTTTTAGGTCCTAGTTTTCTCTTCTTATTCTTAGGGATCTTAACCTTGGCCAAACACCACCACACTTTGAGGTATTTCAAGCAGGGTTTCTTGTTAAGCCAAAGTTTATAGGGTGTTTTGTCAAGGTGTTTAAAAGGGATGCGGTTAAGAAGGTAGTTGGCTGTATGAAGGGCTTCCCCCCACAGTCTGATACTAAGTCCAGATTCAGCTAGCATTGAGTTGACCATGTCAATCAATGTTCTATTCTTCCTCTCAGCAACTCCATTAGATTGAGGATTATATGGAGCAGTGATTTCATGAATAAGGCCATGGTCCTCACAGAACTTGTTAAGTTCATTAGAAGTGTACTCACCACCTCTATCGGACCTCACTCTCTTAATGCTCTTCTCTAGTTGTTTCTCTACTTGGGTTTTATAGATTCTAAATTTTTCTAATGGTTCATCCTTAGTTTTCATCAAGAAAATAGAACAATATTTTGAAAAATCATCTATAAAGGTAACAAAGTATCTCATACCATCACGAGTAAGAACATGATTTAAATCACAAACATCACTATGAATTAACTCAAACAAGGATTGACTACGATCTACTACTGATTTAAATGGCTTCTTAGGAATCTTAGCTTGCACACAAACTTGGCATCTATCAGAAATATCAATATGCATCTTAGGAATCAGATCTAAATGAATCATGCATTTCATCATGTTTTTATTCACGTGACCAAGACGTGCATGCCAAACATCACTAGTTTCAGAAACTAAAATAGTAGAAGATATTTCATTACTAGAAGAAGCATTACATGAAACAGAAGATAATTTAATAAACCACTACAAGTGTATGCAAGACCAATATAAGAACCATTCTTAGAAATTACAACTCCATTGCCTTGACATAATAAGGTATGACCAGAATGTTGTAAAACAACTTGACTAATCAAATTTCTACGGAAAGAAGGTACATGTTGGACATCATGTAATCTAAGGACATTCCCAGAAGTAAGCTTTATGTCAACACGTCTAAAACCAACAATCGGGATGGTGGATGAATGATCTCCCCATTTGATCACTCTACCAGATTCAGCCTGGTAGGTAGAAAAGAGGGATTGGTCAAAGCAAATATGACAGGTGGCACCGGAATCTATGTACCACTCTAAAGATAACTCAACAAAAAAATAGTAGGATTTTCTAACCTTTCTATAGAAGAGGAAGGGACCGCCCCCACAGTGATCCTATTTACTTCATGATTTTTAAGAGCCTAGACATTCTTCTTTCTCTGACCTTTGCAAAATCTACACACATTCGATAAGTGGTCGGTTTATCACACACAAAGCAGACATGTTTTTCTCCTTGATCACGATTATTATTACGCTGATTTTGGTGGTGCTTATGGCCCTTGAAGGAAGGTTTGGATTTCTTATGGAGATGGGATTGGTTGGGTTTCTTCTTAGTCTTATCACCTGTAACCATGTTGAGAGACAGGTCAGACTTCTTGTCTTGTTCTCTATGTATATCCTTAGTTTGTAGGGATTTAGCTAAGGATGCCTTGGACATGTTCCCTTGTCTATGTCTAAGGGTCATGAAGAAATCCTTCCATGAAGGAGGGAGCTTCTCTATGAGGGTTGCTACTTGAACATTCTCATCAAGGTTTTAACCTTTAGCCATGGATTTAGAAACTAAATTTTGGTATTCTAAGACTTGAGCCAAAACAAGTTTATAATCAACCATATTATATGTTAGCCATTCAACAAAGGCGTAACGCTCAAGACCAGTGTCTTCTAGACCAAATTTAGAGTCTAAGGTAGTCCATAATTCAAGAGCAATTAGAATCCTATGGTAGATGTCATACAGTTCATCGGATAAGGCTGATAGGATCCTACCATGACAAAGGTAATCGGTTTCCTTAGAAACAGGAGTGGGGACAACCTGTTCAGGAACAACGGGTTCAGGTTGATCTTCTCCAAGAAGGAGGTTTTCAGGTTGTGGTGTAGGAATTACAGGTGCAGACTCATCAGGTGGTAAGATGGTGGATACAAGTCCAAGGGATGTGAGCCAAAATCACATTTTCTACTGCCAACGATAGAAGTGCAAACCAAAAAAGCGTTCCAGATGAAGAGAGGCTACTTCATCAAGTGATAGCATAGTTTTTGAATCCATATAACTCAAACAGGCAGTTAAGATGTATATCTAATTAACAACTATTAGGAATGAACGTCTGTCTATACAATTGTTTATATAATCTAAAATAGAGTAGTAAATGGATTAAGCTGTCTTGAAATTAAGCTATAGACAGATGTTAATTAGATACTGCAAGCAGTTAACCACCAAAATGCAGTAGCAATATTAACTGTAAATTGGATTCATAGAAAACGATGAATGAGTTTAAAAATCAAACACCAGAATTTGAAGATGAAGGCGTGTGAAACACTGTCTTCAAGACAGATTCCGCCGCTCCTAGCACAAGCATCTCCGGCGGTCTATCTCCAAGATTCAGCCACTCCAACTCTGGTACAACCACTCGATACAAGCGAGAGTGCTGTATTGAACTCATTCCTTAGCCCTTGGTCACAAACAGTAAATTGGACATCACGAAGTAGTCATCGGTGCAAGACAACAGCAAGGCGTGGTGGTGTTTGGGAGAACATGCTTGTTGTGGTGGAGTAACGGAACAAAAGAGCCGGAAGGTAACCACAATACAACAGGAAGAGAACGGGTGTACAACAGTGAAGGAACTAGTATACAACAATGAAGGAACTGGTGTACAATAGTAAAGTAACCACAACTTTGTATTGGAGGAAAGGAACCACAGTATAGCAGTATAGTAACTGCGGTACATCGGAATTGTAACCGCGGTACAACAGAAAAGGAACCGCGATACAACAGTAAGGTAACCG
Organism: Alisma plantago-aquatica; assembly: GCA_963693085.1. Classification (NCBI taxonomy): domain Eukaryota; kingdom Viridiplantae; phylum Streptophyta; class Magnoliopsida; order Alismatales; family Alismataceae; genus Alisma; species Alisma plantago-aquatica. The sequence continues at coordinate 67,585,878 of OY856411.1, read as the reverse complement.
CTGTATATGAGGAAAGGGACCGTTGTATATCTCTCTATATCTCTTTGTATCTCACTGTTGTCTGTAGGTGTGTATTCTCAAATGTTGCAGTATCTACCCACACCTGTTGGTCTCTCCAACGTACGCCATTAACATCATTTTAATGGTCGTCTTTAGTAGGTAGTCAAGAGAGGTTTATTGCTATGTCTTAATCACTGTCAACCAAACTCCAAATGATGCAACACAGAAAACAAAGCGTCATTTTGGGACAGACAAAATAAAATAAAATATTGCATAAAAAGATAAATCCACGAATGCACCAAACCGAGCTGGGCCGGGCCAGGCCGAGCGGGCGGGCGTGTGGGCGAGCGAACGAACCTCTAGGGGACCAATAGCATATATGAGGAGCTGCGTGGTACCTGCTGTTGGTAGTATGGGATAAAAGGTTGGCTAGAAAATAAAATTCTAGAACAGGAATACAACATGACCGACATGCTTTGTAAGAGATATATATTTTATTCTTTGTCAGTGTGTGGGGCCGTAGGCCACTGTTGGTAGGGCTGTCAATGGGGAGGGTAGGAGGAGGGTAAGGCCTTACCCTTATCCTTACCCACCAAGTGGGTATGGGTAATTCCCCACTCCACTAATATCTTTACCCTCCCCTTACCCTTACCCTTACCCTTACCCTCTTACCCACTGGGTAAATGGGGAGGGTAAGGGTAAAGTGGATAATTTATATGTCTTCTTTAAATTTATGTTAATATTAATAATAATAGTATATTTATGTTAATATTAATAATAATGGCATACCTAATACATTTATGTATTTGACTGAAATATCAAGATGCTCTAGAATTGTTTTTGAATATCCAAAATGATTAAGATAAGAAAAGTAGTTATTATTGGAACATTCATACTTATGCCCTCTAAAATGTTGTTGCTCCAAAAAAAAATAAAGAACAAATAAAGTAGATAACACCACCTTGAATAGGTATCAAATGGTAAAATTAAATATTAAATATTGTTATTATATACATGTTTGTCTTACACCAAACAAGTATTCAATGGAACATAGACTATTTTTATACATGTGTCTTGTACCTCTAAAATAGTGTTTGATAGACAAGCAAGTTAAGTACATAAGAAGTAGATAAGGATTTCATGTATTGTATAAAATGATGATCACATAATATTAAATATTCCATAGACTCAAACAACAAAATGTATGTACATTTAATATATTATACATAAATATTAGCGGGTAGCAGGTTAGAGGGTATGTGTAATGACTTACCCTTACCCTTACTCATACCCACTAAGATAGTGTGTTAGAGGGTAGCGGGTAGATGGGTAAAGAGAAAGAAAATCATTTACCCTTACCCTTCCCTACATGGTATAGATAAAGGGTAAACAGATTTACCCTTACCCATTGACAACCCTGACTGTTAGTTATGGACGCGACCAAAGTATTTGTGTCAACTGCATAAGGTGTGCTATAGGATATTTATATGATTGTATCATCACTAAAAAACATTTTTGGTAGGATGCATAACACTCGTTGGTGGGTTTTGAATGCCTTCAAAGGCATGCAAACAATTTTTGTTAATGATCAATGTCATGTCTTGGCATTCACATGTCCTTCAGGTGGAACGACTAATGCTGTGGATTTAATTAAGGAAATTAATTTTCTATTCTTCCACCCTGATCTCACTGAGAAAGAATTTAAAAATATTGTGAGACATAATAGGTGAGTATTTTGTTAACATGGAAAGAGAGTAGGTGAGAGAAAATTTTAGTTGGTTTGTAGGGATGATGGTTATCTATTTCTTTTTTATATGATTACACTTATGATCACCAATGGACAACCAACAGAAAGGAAATTGAAACAACAAATCAGAAACATTGTCCAAAAAAGTTGAGGAAAGAAAGAGTGTGTGTAGAATATTCAAGGAAATTTGAATTGTTATCCTATGATTGGTTAGGATTTTCATAGCAGTATATATGTGGTGATTACATGCTTATTACTAAATCTTTTTGTTATTGTGAGTGCAATGGTGATTTATGACTTCTTAATTTTGATAACGGTCTTTGCCATTGTTCCACAAAAAAAGTAATTTTAGCCGATAACCACCCGCTTGGGCACATTCTCATCCGCATAGATTGTGGAAACAATAAGTTGGCTTGATGTTTTAACTATGTACCAACACTCTCATTTTACATTATTCTCTATAGAGTGTTAGATAAGGTCTACTGATCACCGTGAGTAATAGTTTTAATGAGTCATCGACAATGGGCCCTAAGTAATGCAATTACTTTCCTAAACACTATAGTAGTTATCGATTGATTGATTAAGTTGCTGATTTAAACAAGTTGTTGACAAAATAGGAAGCAACTGAACCAGGATAAGACTATTTTTGAAGATATGGTGATATTGGAAATTACAATACACGTAAGTTAATTAGTATATATATTGACGGAAAAGAAATTGATGAGGTTTTGCATTTGTAGTGGAGAAATAAGGGGACGGTTGGAGATAGTGAAGAAGAAGTGCTGAAAGAATTTTTTTCAAAAGAAAGAATATTTTAAGGAGTTAAAGAGTGAACTCGATAGAAATGAAAAGGAAGTCTGAGGACTTGTTGTTGGGAGGGAGTTATGTTCTCAAATATTTCTATGTTAACGTGAATGAGGTAAAATTTTGAAACGATTTATAAAAAGTGTGAGAGAATTGATGAATGCATTTGGGATGAGGAAAGAGAGGATGGAGGTACTTTTGGGAGGAGTATAAATAAAAGTAGTAAATTCTTTGGAAGAAAAATAAAGAAGAGAGAGTATTAAGCAGATTGTATTGTTTTGAAAATAGAATATAACAATTTTATTGGCTAGTGGCAATCATTATTATATTTGATAGGAAAATTTATTCTTTTTATAGTATATATATATATATATATATATAGAGAGAGAGAGAGAGAGAGTCAGGCTAGTGTAAACTCGAGTCTACCGGAGGCATGATACACCTAAGTGATTTTTAAAGATGCAATAGCTTTTTGAAAAATTTAAACTGCTGATCTTCTTAAATATCTTAGGAACGTACTATATAATAAATTTTAGTGCATTTGGACACTTATAGGTCGAGCATCTAAAGGAGACAAAAATCATGCATTTTGAATTAGTTTCGTGTGTCGATTTTGTTGCATGTGTCCAAAGATTATTGCAACCATGAAGATCAGTGGATTTGATTTTGGAAAAGCATGTTCTAGCTAGGAAAACACCATTGGGGTGTACAATGTGATCGGTACACTCGAGTGTATTCTAGCTTGACTCTCTCTCTCTCGATATATATATATATATATATATATATATATATATATATATATATATATATATATATATATATATATATATATATATATATATATATATATATATATATATATATATATATATATATATATATATATATATATATATATATATATATATATGCCGACAAGGAGTGGCTCAAGTGGTGAAACACAATATCTTCTAACAAAGGGACCCGGATTCCAATCCTAGTTTCCACCTTAATTTACCGCCCTCCTGGGCGTTCGGCCTCCTCTGTGGGCATGGGAGAGGAGGGAGAAATCTTTCTCTCTTAATCCTATAAATACATATATACATACATATATATACATATATATCTTTACATATATAAGAAATCACACACATGCCACGTACATGTACAATAGATATAGTTTTAATCAATTTTAGATTAATTTTTTTGACAATTAGATGTGGTATTTTTCTCTTTTGAGTTAACATAAATTTCCTATAACTCTGTGAATAATAACACACCTAAAATTATAATATTAAGTTGTTACTTATTAAATTTTTGTACCAAAGTACTACAAATCAGTTAAAATTTATCTTACCACTATTTGAATTATAAAAAAAGTAACATTCATCATGGGTTAAATTTTGAAATAAAATCTATGAAACATTAAATAAATGTTCAATTTATAGAAAATAACAATACACAAAAACATATTTATGTATATTTCTGTAAACAATAATCCACATAAAAATACAATATTATGTGTAATTTGTTATTTTCTTTACTAAAGTACTAAAAATTGGTCAAATTTTATTTTACAAATATTTGAATTATGAATTAAAATTCATGATAGATTTAAATTTGGAATAGAATTTATGATACTTTAAATCTAATGTGCATTTTATAGAAAATAATTATACACAAAAACTTATTTATGTTACTACATTTTGATATTGTGAAAGGAGGTGTAAGAAAATGGAATGATTAGAATTTCAACATATAAATGAAGATTTCAACAAAAAGGTTATTTGATCAAAGAATTACATAGTAATTGTAACATCCCTGACCTGGGTTATGAGTCAACCCTAGGTGTTTTGCCTAAATATGTAATTAAATCTTTGTGATTAACTCTGAGCATGTAATTAAGTTTCTCAGAAACGTATATTTTAGTATTTGCTCCTTTTTATTTAAAGTTGTAGCATTGTTTTGATATACAGGGACCTATGTGCAATTTACCCAGTTGAAAGGGTTAGCTTGCAATTTGCACATGATGAGATGTTCCTCTGATGTTGAGACATCATGAGAATCTCTTTGGCAAAGTTTGAGGGATTTCCCAAGCTAGAGCACCAAGGTGCAGCTGTGGAAGCAATCCCAGGGCTTGAAACCCTAATTTGGGGTAAAATGCAATTTACCCAAATAAAGGGATGCAATTTGTAAAGAATGTCATCTAAAGTATCTTTTTAGACTCTTGCCATCATTTAGAGAAGAAATGATGAGGAATTCACCTCAATTGAGTTATCAAGTTAAGAAATAGGCTTTGTGATTGAATAATCAGGGTATATGTGCAATATCCCTTTAAGTATGAACTTTATTATTAGATTGTTCTTCCTTGCCTTCTTTTCTATAACTTAAGATAAGGTTTTTCCTTAGAATAAAGAGGAAGGGACGAGCAAGTAATAAAGGAAGGACTTAGTTGGAATTAAGGGAAACTTATGAACTAATGTTGAAAATCCTACCCCATGTATATAAGCTCTCCTTCCCTTAGTTGCAAGGGAACTCACCCTTCGTTCCCTTACTGTTTCATTTCACCAAAGACGACCAAGGACTGCCTTGGAGCTAAGGAGGATGACCAAGGGGTGCAAGGTAGGTCTAAACCCCTCTTCTTGCCTAATTCCATGGTTAGAACTCGAATTCAAGGTCATCTTCATGGCTAACTCTTGAAACCCTACCTTTCTAGCCGTCCCTTTTCATCCTTCCTTGGAGTTTTCACCTTGGCCAACCTGTAAGAACTCAAGGACGCCATTAGAGATTGGAGCATGAAAGCTTGGAGCTCACGAAGCAAGCTTTAGGCGGGTTTTATAACTCTAAACCTATGCTTTACTATGTGCATCTTTATATGCGTTGTGATGATAGCTCTTAGTGTTTCCCTACTTTTCCCTGCTATTTTGCAAGAAAACCCGTGGGATATCTGTACTGTTCTTGAGCTAGAAGATGAAGGCGTGATTTCCAAGAAAAACCCACCGCTTTTCTTTTCCTTAAACGGTCCTAACAGTTTGCTCTCTCGGACTCAAGACCGCGAGGTGAGCAAACGGTCTCGAGACCGCGACAGAGAAAACGGTCTTAAGACCGTTTGTCCCCGTTGACCGAGCGTGGACCGTATAAGAAATCTGTTCCTAATTATATAGGCTAATTACCCTCAAAATTTGGGAGACTAACTCCAAAGGAATCGGGAGATATGACCTTTTTAAGTCACAACTTTAAATGAATTAATTGCTGATTTTCAAACGGTCTGAAATTGCCTTTTTGGGCAAACGGTCTCAAGACCGTGTAAGGTCGTTGACTATGCGTTGACCGTATGCGATTACTGTTCAAAATTATGTTAATTAACAACTCACCAAGTTTGATGGTCTAATTCCAAACGGGCTAAGAGTTGAAGGGTGAATACTAAGGCTAACCCTAGATAAAATCAGTACTGAAATTATGGTGACCTAATTAGGGTTTTTAGGGTTGATTGACCTAAACGGTCTCAAGACCGTTTGGGGGTCACCAAACGGTCTCAAGACCGCGAGGGCAATCAACCAAGACCGTTTGGAGGTCTGGGGTCAAGATTTGTTGACCAATTGAAGGTACAATTACATCAAATTACATTGCAATTAAATATTGACATGATCATCAACTCAATGGGTCAGACCTTGATGAATCTGCACTAGAATCCAAAATTTGGATGGGCAAACGGTCTCAAGACCGTTTGGAACTCATCCAAACGGTCTCAAGACCGAGAGGACAATCACCCAAGACCGTTTGAAGGTCTAGGGTTGAGTGATTTGACCAATTGAGGACCCAATTGCAAATAAGTTATTAATTTAATCAAAATTCTGTTTTGTGGTTCAATCATGGTTCAACCCCTATCAAATCACCTTAGACTTTGATGAAATCTTGGGAAAACGGTCTTAAGACCATGTGGGGTCCACCCACATGACCTCAAGACCGTTTGGGCCAAGTTTGGGCCCAATTGGAGCTCAATTGAAGGGTTCAACCTTGTGTTGATGCACACTGTTGAGTGTTGATGGGTGAACATTGATAGACCCTAATTGAATCGATTTCAACCATAATTGGTTAACCATTATGGGTCAAATGAATGACCAAGTGATCAAGCATAATCTTAATTGACTAAATCCATAAGTGGTCAACATAGATTTGACCATTTGAGGGCTTCAATATGGGTTGACATTATCGGTTGCATCTTTGAGCCTTGTTGAAGGACCAAGCGGCTGAGACCATGAGAGCCTCGCGGTCTCAAGACCGTGAGAGGGCTCGCGGTCTCAAGACCGTGAGGGGGCTCACGGTCTCAAGACCGAGAGGAGGCTCACGGTCTCAAGACCGCAAAGGGCCTCGCGGTCCTGAGGTCAAAGAAGGGCAAACGGTCTTCATGACCCTCGCGGTCTCAACTCAAATTGGTCTTCGCGGTCTCAACATTAACTTGAACCAATGGAAGGCTTCGCGGTCTTGAACCCTTGAAGAGGCTCGCGGTCTTGAAGCCTAAGGGGGCTCGCGGTCTTGGAGCTAGAAAGAGGCTCGCGGTCTTGGAGGGTCAAAGTGGGCAAACGGTCAACACTTTCAACCAATCTCAACCCAATTGATGATTAATGATTGAAATCAATCAATGTGATTCAAGGTTGACCTCATTCAATCATTTGATGATGTAAATGGTTCAATGTTGCCCAAATCAAACCCTAATGATAATCTAGGATAGTAAGGGGTTATTTTACTAAGGTTTTTGACCATGATGATCAATGGGGTGAATTACCAAAATACCCCTGAAGGGTCAATTAAGTTATACCTTGCTCAATTCAAACCCTAATTACATGAGAATGATGTTTTTAGTCATAATGACTCTATCCAACTTGATCTAACCTAATGTTACCATCAACCATTAGTATGATGAAAGAGAGAGTACTCTAGAGAGAGAAAGTACCCTAGAGAGAGAAAGTAACTCTAATCACATAATGGTGATGCTTTTGGCTATGTTAGCCTATAATGACTCAATCTAACCTGTTTTAGAGTGATGTTGACATCACCTATCATTATGATGAGAGAGAAAGTACTTCTAGAGAGATAAAGTACTTCTAGAAAGAGAAAGTACCCTTTTTAAGTGGAAACTCGAGTAAAGTATCTCCAATGCACATAAATGAGCATAATTAGGGTATGATCCACCTGTGTGAGATCATAGAAACCCTAATTATGATAAATGATGAACCTTTAACTAATCCAAGAGTATCAATGAAGATGTTACTCATACATGATGATGTTATGAGTTTAATTCACCTTGATGTGAATAGTAAACCCTAATTCAAGGGTGATGACATGTAATGTGAATAGTAAACCCTAATTCAAGGGTAATGGCATGCTTTTGAGCAATAAACTCTATTTGATTTGAATTAAAGATTTAACTCTTATGACAAGAGTAGGAAGTACATTCCTTATTGTTGTATTACCTTTATCAGATGTATTAACCATGCAGGTTCTGATATGAAGGTAATCATATCCAGGTATAGATGTTGATGTTATATTCATTGAAGGCATGTTGTTAGCCTTATGAATAAGTAAAGTAATCTGATGCCTTGCCAGTGGCATCCTATGCTGATAATGGGCTATGAGAGCCATGAATACCATCAAGGTCATGCCTTAGAGATGACTTGTGATGAGGATAAGGAGAAATAATGATTGATATGAGTTAGGCCTGTTACATTTAGTATTCTTCTTTTATAGCTGCTATGCTATTGTTATTGTTTGAAGAACAATGTATGCTGTTAAAGAATACTGAATGTACCTAACTAATCAAGTATAATGTAGAGCCCTGATCATAGATCCATCATTGTCAGAAATTAAGTGATGGTGAAACAGGTTTTCCTCAGGGAACTCCTGGAGCACATACTTTTGAGTATGTGGGGTACATGGATGTGTAGAACCTTACATCCTAGTGTAGGAAAGTGATGTAGATGTGGAATCCATCCATCCTTAACTATAGTTCCATACCGTATCAGTGGTAGGTAAACATGAAACCTCCTGATGACGAAGAAAGCACATATATCCGTATCAGTGGTAGGTAAATATGAAACCTCTTGATGACGAAGAGAGTACAGAATGCCACTGTGACTCTAGAATAGCGAAGGACCAGTTTACCCTGGTGAGCTATAGTAGTAGAGACACGAGATGTCCTACAAGTGATCCTCTTACTGACTGAGGAAGGTGAAGGTCATGAGAATCCGGCTCTCTTAATGACCTATGTATGATACTGATGCGTCTTCTCAGCGATCAGTTGGAGTATGAGTGGTAAGCCTCATCTCCACAGGGCATAATGTTGTTTGTAAAACATAATCAACCATATAGTATAACTTGTTAGAGATAACTCCAAGTTAGTTGATTGATGTTACATTGCAATAGTGTTTATATTCTCCATATCTCCTAAATGGTTGAGATCTTGTTATACCTGCAACTGTTACAGAATGCTTTGAAGGCTTTACTGTTTAAAATATTCTTTGATGTTATAATAAAGCTTCTGGCGAAGAGTTATAACTCTCGCTGGGACAATTATATATAATTGTCTCACCCCGTAGGCTTCAACTTTTTAGGTGGACGTCGGAGACGAAGGAACCAGCCTACAGGTGATCAGTCTCAGCAGCAGCATCAGGGGCAGCAGTAATCTCAGGTGGAGATTGTCCTACCCTATGGTGTAGTTAGAGTCAGTCCTATGTGTCCTCTGTACTCTCAGGTCTTGGAGTCTTTTTGTATAAGTGATCTTGAGATTTTGTATCCTGATGTATATAATTACTCAAGAAGTAATTATCCTGAGATGTAAATAGTTTACCTCACTTTATGAAAGAGGCTTCTATGGATTCAAGTTCTTGTCATGAAAAGTTTTAATTTCCCGTGATTTTTGTCTTCCGCTGATTACCGATTCGCTTCCGCTAAGTTTTAATCGTGTTTATGTCATGGTTTGGAGATCAGACCCCACAACTAGTGGTATCAGAGCTCCAGGTTCAGTTGAGTCTACAGAGGCATAGGACTTAGGATGTCGAGTCTACCTTTAGTACTCCTTCCTCATCTAATAGAATCTTCTGCTCCTCAGGAGAAGAAGATACATAAGAATGTCAGAACATCATGATGAGCACGTGGCAGAGAGTAGTGCTAGTGCACCTCGAGGCGGTGCAAGAGTTCCGAGAATAGAACAACCTGCACCTGAGTCGCCAAGAGAGCCACCCCAGTTCGACCCAGCTGACATGAGTGATCCAGCTGTACAGACGATGTTCGGGCAGTTTATGACTGCCATGACACATATAACCGATAGGATGCCCATTCCTGCACCTAGGGCACCTGTCCAGCCTGAAGCACAAGGTATCGGTAAGACGTTCGAACGACTTCGTCGTGTCGGAGCTACCGAGTACTTCGGAACTGCCGACCCTGTAGATGCTGACTTATGGTTGACAGAGTTGGAGAAGGCTTTCAGGATTCTTATGATTCCGGAAGCTGAGAAGGTTAGACATGCTGTCTATCTTCTCAAAGGCAGTGCTGGTCACTGGTGGAACATGGAAGAGTAGAAGAGACCTGGAGTAGAGTTCTCATGGGAAGAGTTTCGTCGGGAATTTATCAATAGATATTTTCCAAAGACCTTCCTAGATGAGAAGATCTCTCAGTTTGAGAAACTAAGGCAGGGTATGATGAACATTAGTGAGTATGAAGCTAAGTTTATGGAGTTGTTGCGGTTCTGTCCGCACATGGCTGCTACGGATGAGGAAAGAATCAGAAGATTCGAGAAGGGTTTGAATTCTGATATGTCAACCCCTGTGTCTACCTTAGAAAACAGAGAGAGATTCTCTACCTTCGTTGAGTCAGTCCGAAGGATAGAGAGATCTGTGGTTGAGAAAAGACAAACCCATAAAAGATATCCACAGTTCCAGGGTTCTTCATCTAGGGATTCCAAGAAACCTAGATTCTCTGCACCTAACCCTCCACCACCCAGATCAAGTTTTCAAACTCAATGGACACCAAGCAGAGGTAGAGGGCGGAGTCAACCGCTTCAAGGGACGCACAGTTCTGCATCAGTGTCAGTTACTGGACCACCCAGACCACAACAGCAGGAGAAGAGTTGCTACAACTGTGGTAAGGTGGGACACTTGATGAAGGATTGCCGTTCTAGGCCTGTCGGTGTGACACAACAACCTCCGAGACAGAATCAACAGGGATCTCAGAATAGACAACATCAAGGAGCAGCTCGAGGACGTGGACAAGCATCTCAAGCTGGATCATCAGCACCACCTCAACACCAGGCGACTGCGAGGTTCTATGCTATGAACCCACCTGAGGCAGTGGTCAATCCACGGGTAGTGGCAGGTCAGATGAAACTTTTATATTCTGATATGTCTATATCCTGTGTTGTATCCGTTCTGATTGATCCGGGTGCTACGCACTCTTTCATCACTCGTGAAGTGATTCGTAACTGTAATGTGACTGTTAGTCATAGAGCAGATAGTTTGTTGTTAGAGACTCCGTTGAGTGGGTCTGCCGTTTTGCAGGAGGTATGTTCTCCCTGCATCCTTTTCTTTTCTGACCATCGCATTCAAGTGGATCTTATACCACTTGATATGCAGGGATTTGATATAATCCTCGGGATGGATACCTTAGAAAGGTATAGAGTTGTCTTGGATTGTGAGTCCAAGTTGGCTGTGTTTGCTGATGAAAGCAGCACATGGATCTTTCAAGGAGAAAGATTCTTGCCACCTATCTTGTATCAGCTATGGTTGCTGATAAGCTGTTGAGGCAAGGATGTTATGCATTCTTAGCCCATGTGGTAGATGTTACCAAGGAAAGGACCAATCCTGCTGAAGTTCCCATAGTCAGGGAATTCGAGGATGTGTTTCCTAAAGAACTTCCTGGTATACCACCACCTCGGGAGATTGACTTTGAAATCAATCTGATTCCAGATACGAAACCCATAGCTCAAACTCCGTATAGAATGGCTCCTGCCGAGATGGCAGAACTCAAGAAACAGCTTCAAGAGCTACTTGAGAGAGGTTTTATCTGACCGAGTACTTCACCTTGGGGTGCTCCAGTCTTGTTTGTTAAAAAGAAAGATGGGTCAATGCGGTTGTGCATCGACTATAGACAACTCAATAAAGTAACAATAAAGAATAAGTATCCTCTGCCGAGGATTGATGATCTCTTTGACCAGTTGCGTGGTGCAACAGTCTTTTCAAAGATAGACTTGAGGTCTGGATATCACCAACTCCGTATTAAGGATAGTGACATATCCAAGTCTGCCTTTAGGACAAGATATGGTCACTATGAGTTCACGGTTATGTCGTTTGGACTAACCAATGCACCAGCTGCATTTATGGAACTCATGAATAGAGTTTTTCGACCTTTCCTTGATCAGTGTGTTGTCGTCTTCATAGATGACATACTGATTTATAGTAAAGATGCTCAGTAGCATGAGCAGCATCTTCGCCAAGCTTTGACCTTGCTAAGAGAACATAAGTTGTATGCTAAGTTTAGCAAGTGTGAGTTCTGGCTGCCGGAGGTATCTTTTCTTGGACATGTAATATCCGCCTCGGGAATTCGTGTTGACCCTGCAAAGGTAGAATCTGTTCTACAATGGGAACAACCGAAGACACCGACGGAGATTCGAAGTTTCTTGGGGTTACCTGGCTATTATCGAAGGTTCATAAAGAACTTTAGTTCTATAGCTTTACCTTTGACCAAGTTAACCCGGAAAGATGTTCCTTTTTCTTGGAGTGATAAGTGTCAACAATCTTTCCAGTTGCTGAAGGAGAGGTTGACAAGTGCACATGTATTAGTGCTACCTGAACAAGGAAAAGGATATGTAGTTTTCTGTGATGCTTCCAAAAATGGACTAGGATGTGTGTTGATGCAGGATAAACAAGTGATTTCTTTTGCTTCCCGACAGCTTAAGAAACACGAGGAGAATTATCCAACACACGATCTGGAGTTAGCAGCTGTGGTTCATGCTTTGAAGATCTGGAGACATTATCTCTATGGAGAGACATTCTAGATTTTCACAGACCACCTAAACCTTAAGTATATCTTCTCTCAGCATGAGCTCAACATGAGGCAACGTCGCTGGATGGAGTTAATCAAGGACTACGACTGTACAATTGATTACCATCCAGGTAAGGCCAATGTTGTTGCAGATGCCTTGAGTAGGAAATCAGCAACATCAACCATGAATAGAGCACAACTAAACTCTTTAGTATGCTCTAGGAGAGATATGCTTATCTCTTTAAGGCAAGACAATGTACAGTTGAAGGTGTCATTGCTAGCCGGTTTGTTAGCTGAGATGCATATTAAACCTACCCTAAGAGAGCAGATTAAAGAAGCACAGCTAGGTGATGCTGTAGTTCAACATATAAGATCTGAGTATGGAAATGAGAAGCAAGATGGGTTTCATGACTCAAAAGATCAAGTAGCTTGTTATAATGGAAGAATGATAGTGCCGGATGTGGACAACTTAAGGAAGTTAGTCCTGGAAGAAGCCCATTCTTCCATGTATGCTATGCATCCAGGGAGCACCAAGATGTATCGGAATTTGAAGGATCTGTATTAGTGGCCTGGGATGAAGAAGGACGTTGCAGAGTTTGTTCTGAGGTGTCCTGTGTGTCAGCAAGTTAAAGCTGAACACCAGAAGCCTGCAGGGACAATGCAACCTTTACCCATATCACAGTGGAAGTGGGACCATGTGACCATGGACTTTGTTGTTGGCCTACCCAGGACAAGCAAAGGACATGATTCCATTTGGGTAATTGTTGATAGGTTGACTAAGACAGCACATTTCTTACCTGTCAAAACAACCTATTCTGCTGAAAGGTTATCAGAGTTGTATGTTCAAGAGATAGTGCGTTTGCATGGAGTTCCTGTCACAATAGTTTCGGACAGAGGTCCTCAGTTTACAAGTCGTTTTTGGGAATAGTTGCACAGTGCCTTAGGCACTAAGCTAAAGTTTAGTACGACCTTTCATCCACAGACTGATGGACAGTCGGAAAGGACCATACAAACCTTAGAAGACCTGTCGCGAGCATGTGTTCTCCAGTTCACCGGAAGTTGGGATCTACACCTAAGCCTGATAGAGTTTTCCTATAACAATAGCTACCAGCATAGTATTGATATGGCACCTTATGAAGCCTTATATGGTAGACGTTGTAGATCACCCTTGTGTTGGTTTGAGACTGGTGAGCACCAGTTGTTAGGTCCTGACCTGGTGCAGCAAACCACAGAATAGATTAAAGTTATACAACATAAGATTAAGACTGCTCAGGATAGGCAGAAATCTTATGCTGAAAAACGTCGTAGACCCTTAGAGTTCCAGGTTGGAGACAGAGTGTATCTTAAGGTCTCACCTTGGAAAGGGGTCCTTCGTTTTGGAAGGAAGGGGAAGTTAGCTCCTAGATATATGGGGCCTTATCCAATCATTGAACGGATTGGAAAGGTAGCCTATAAACTAGAGCTTCCCCCAGAATTACAGAGGTTACATCCTGTGTTTCACATTTCTATGTTGAAGAAATGTCACCCAGACACCGAGTCAGTTCTACAACCTATGGAAGTAGAATTGAATGATGACATATCCTATGAGGAGGGACCAGTGTCAATCCTTGATAAACGAATTAAAAAGTTAAAGAAGAAAGATATAAGTCTTGTGAAAGTCCTCTGGAACCATCGTGGTATTGAAGAAGCCACTTGGGAGTTAGAGGATGAGATGAGAAGGAAGTATCCTGCCCTTTTCTCTTAGTATGTTTTATCGATTTCGGGGACGAAATCCTTGTAAGGGGTGGATAATTTGTAACATCCCTGACCTGGGTTATGAGTCAACCCTAGGTGTTTTGCCTAAATATGTAATTAAATCTTTGTGATTAACTCTGAGCATGTAATTAAGTTTCTCAGAAACGTATATTTCAGTATTTGCTCCTTTTTATTTAAAGTTGTAGCATTGTTTTGATATACAGGGACCTATGTGCAATTTACCCAGTTGAAAGGGTTAGCTTGCAATTTGCACATGATGAGATGTTCCTCTGATGTTGATACATCATTAGAATCTCTTTGGCAAAGTTTAGGGATTTCCCAAGCTAGAGCACCAAGGTGCAGCTGTGGAAGCAATCCCAGGGCTTGAAACCCTAATTTGGGGTAAAATGCAATTTACCCAAATAAAGGGATGCAATTTGTAAAGAATGTCATCGAAAGTATCTTTTTAGACTCTTGCCATCATTTAGAGAAGAAATGATGAGGAATTCACCTCAATTGAGTTATCAAGTTAAGAAATAGGCTTTGTGATTGAATAATCAGGGTATATGTGCAATATCCCTTTAAGTATGAACTTTATTATTAGATTGTTCTTCCTTGCCTTCTTTTCTATAACTTAAGATAAGGTTTGTCCTTAGAATAAAGAGGAAGGGAAGAGCAAGTAATAAAGGAAGGACTTAGTTGGAATTAAGGGAAACTTATGAACTAATGTTGAAAATCCTACCCCATGTATATAAGCTCTCCTTCCCTTAGTTGCAAGGGAACTCACCCTTCGTTCCCTTACTGTTTCATTTCACCAAAGACGACCAAGGACTGCCTTGGAGCTAAAGAGGACGACCAAGGGGTGCAAGGTAGGTCTAAACCCCTCTTCTTGCCTAATTCCATGGTTAGAACTCGAATTCAAGGTCATCTTCATGGCTAACTCTTGAAACCCTACCTTTCTAGCCGTCCCTTTTCATCCTTCCTTGGAGTTTTCACCTTGGCCAACCTGTACGAACTCAAGGACGCCATTAGAGCTTGGAGCTTGAAAGCTTGGAGATCAAGAAGCAAGCTTGAGGCGGGTTTTATAACTCTAAACCTATGCTTTACTATGTGCATCTTTATATGCGTTGTGATGATAGCTCTTAGTGTTTCCCTACTTTTCCCTGCTATTTTGCAAGCAAACCCGTGGGATATCTGTACTGTTCTTGAGCTAGAAGATGAAGGCGTGATTTCCAAGAAAAACCCACCGCTTTTCTTTTCCTTAAACGGTCCTAACAGTTTGCTCTCTCGGACTCAAGACCGCGAGGTGAGCAAACGGTCTCGAGACCGCGACAGGGAAAACGGTCTTAAGACCATTTGTCCCCGTTGACCGAGCGTGGAACGTATAAGAAATCTGTTCCTAATTATATAGGCTAATTACCCTCAAATTTTGGGAGACTAACTCCAAAGTAATCGGGAGATATGACCTTTTTAAGTTACAACTTTAAATGAATTAATTGCTGATTTTCAAACGGTCTGAAATTGCCTTTTTGGGCAAACGGTCTCAAGACCGTGTAAGGTCGTTGACTAAGCGTTGACCATATGCGATTACTGTTCAAAATTATGTTAATTAACAACTGACCAAGTTTTATGGTCTAATTCCAAACGGGCTAAGAGTTGAAGGGTGAATACTAGGGCTAACCCTAGATAAAATCAGTACTGAAATTATGGTGACCTAATTAGGGTTTTTAGGGTTGATTGACCTAAACGGTCTCAAGACCGTTTGGGGGTCACCAAACGGTCTCAAGACCGCTAGGGAAATCAACCAAGACCGTTTGGAGGTCTGGGGTCAAGATTTGTTGACCAATTGAAGGTACAATTACATCAAATTACATTGCAATTAAATATTGACATGATCATCAACTCAATGGGTCAGACCTTGATGAATCTGCACTAGAATCCAAAATTTGGATGGGCAAACGGTCTCAAGACCATTTGGAACTCATCCAAACGGTCTCAAGACCGATAGGACAATCACCCAAGACCGTTTGAAGGTCTAGGGTTGAGTAATTTGACCAATTGAGGACCCAATTGCAAATAAATTATTAATTTAATCAAAATTCTGTTTTGTGGTTCAATCATGGTTCAACCCCTATCAAATCACCTTAGACTTTGATGAAATCTTGGGCAAACGGTCTTAAGACCATGTGGGGTCCACCCACATGACCTCAAGACCGTTTGGGCCAAGTTTGGGCCCAATTGGAGCTCAATTGAAGGGTTCAACCTTGTGTTGATGCACACTGTTGAGTGTTGATGGGTGAACATTGATAGACCCTAATTGAATCGATTTCAACCATAATTGGTTAACCATTATGGGTCAAATGAATGACCAAGTGATCAAGCATAATCTTAATTGACTAAATCCATAAGTGGTCAACATAGCTTTGACCATTTGAGGGCTTCAATATGGGTTGACATTATCGGTTGCATCTTTGAGCCTTGTTGAAGGACCAAGCGGCTGAGACCATGAGAGCCTCGCGGTCTCAAGACCGTGAGAGGGCTCGCGGTCTCAAGACCGTGAGGGGGCTCACGGTCTCAAGACTGAGAGGAGGCTCGCGGTCTCAAGACCACAAAGGGCCTCGCGGTCCTGAGGTCAAAGAAGGGCAAACGGTCTTCATGACCCTCGCGGTCTCAACTCAAATTGGTCTTCGCGGTCTCAACATTAACTTGAACCAATGGAAGGCTTCGCGGTCTTGAACCCTTGAAGAGGCTCGCGGTCTTGAAGCCTAAGGGGGCTCGCGGTCTTGGAGCTAGAAAGAGGCTCGCGGTCTTGGAGGGTCAAAGTGGGCAAACGGTCAACACTTTCAACCAATCTCAACCCAATTGATGATTAATGATTGAAATCAATCAATGTGATTCAAGGTTGACCTCATTCAATCATTTGATGATGTAAATGGTTCAATGTTGCCCAAATCAAACCCTAATGATAATCTAGGATAGTAAGGGGTTATTTGACTAAGGTTTTTGACCATGATGATGATCAATGGGGTGAATTACCAAAATACCCATGAAGGGTCAATTAAGTTATACCTTGCTCAATTCAAACCCTAATTACATGAGAATGATGTTTTTAGTCATAATGACTCTATCCAACTTGATCTAATCTAATGTTACCATCAACCATTAGTATGATGAAAGAGAGAGTACTCTAGAGAGAGAAAGTACCCTAGAGAGAGAAAGTAACTCTAATCACATAATGGTGATGCTTTTGGCTATGTTAGCCTATGATGACTCAATCTAACCTGTTTTAGAGTGATGTTGACATCACCTAACATTATGATGAGAGAGAAAGTACTTCTAGAGAGAGAAAGTACTTCTAGAAAGAGAAAGTACCCTTTTTAAGTGGAAACTTGAGTAAAGTATCTCCAATGCACATAAATGAGCATAATTAGGGTATGATCCACCTGTGTGAGATCATAGAAACCCTAATTATGATAAATGATGAACCTTTAACTAATACAAGAGTATCAATGAAGATGTTACTCATACATGATGATGTTATGAGTTTAATTCACCTTGATGTGAATAGTAAACCCTAATTCAAGGGTGATGACATGTAATGTGAATAGTAAACCCTAATTCAAGGGTAATGGCATGCTTTTGAGAAATAAACTCTATTTGATTTGAATTAAAGATTTAACTCTTATGACAAGAGTAGGAAGTACATTCCTTATTGTTGTATTACCTTTATCAGATGTATTAACCATGCAGGTTCTGATATGAAGGTAATCATATCCAGGTATGGATGTTGATGTTATATTCATTGAAGGCATGTTATTAGCCTTATGAATAAGTAAAGTAATCTGATGCCTTGCCAGTGGCATCCTATGCTGATAATGGGCTATGAGAGCCATGAATACCATCAAGGTCATGCCTTAGAGATGACTTGTGATGAGGATAAGGAGAAATAATGATTGATATCAGTTAGGCCTGTTACATTTAGTATTCTTCTTTTATAGCTGCTATGCTGTTGTTATTGTTTGAAGAACAATGTATGCTGTTAAAGAATACTGAATGTACCTAACTAATCAAGTATAATGTAGAGCCCTGATCATAGATCCATCATTGTCAGAAATTAAGTGATGGTGAAACAGGTTTTCCTCAGGGAACTCCTGGAGCACATACTTTTGAGTATGTGGGGTACATGGATGTGTAGAACCTTACATCCTAGTGTAGGAAAGTGATGTAGATGTGGAATCCATCCATCCTTCACTATAGTTCCATACCGTATCAGTGGTAGGTAAACATGAAACCTCCTGATGACGAAGAAAGCACAGATATCCGTATCAGTGGTAGGTAAATATGAAACCTCCTGATGACGAAGAGAGTACAGAATGCCACTGTGACTCTAGAATAGCGAAGGACCAGTTTACCCTGGTGAGCTATAGTAGTAGAGACACGAGATGTCCTACAAGTGATCCTCTTACTGACTGAGGAAGGTGAAGGTCATGAGAATCCGACTCTCTTAATGACCTATGTATGATACTGATGCGGCTTCTCAGCGATCAGTTGGAGTATGAGTGGTAAGCCTCATCTCCACAGGGCATAATGTTGTTTGTAAAACATAATCAACCATATAGTATAACTTGTTAGAGATAACTCCAAGTTAGTTGATTGATGTTACATTGCAATAGTGTTTATATTCTCCATATCTCCTAAATGGTTGAGATCTTGTTATACCTGCAACTGTTACAAAATGCTTTGAAGGCTTTACTGTTTAAAATATTCTTTGATGTTATAATAAAGCTTCTGGAGAAGAGTTATAACTCTCGCTGGGACAATTATATATAATTGTCTCACCCCGTAGGCTTCAACTTTTTAGGTGGACGTCGGAGACGAACGAACCAGCCTACAGGTGATCAGTCTCAGCAGCAGCATCAGGGGCAGCAGTAATCTCAGGTGGAGATTGTCCTGCCCTATGGTGTAGTTAGAGTCAGTCCTATGTGTCCTCTGTACTCTCAGGTCTTGGAGTCTTTTTGTATAAGTGATCTTGAGATTTTGTATCCTGATGTATATAATTACTCAAGAAGTAATTATCCTGAGATGTAAACAGTTTACATCACTTTATGAAAGAGGCTTCTATGGATTCAAGTTCTTGTCACGAAAAGTTTTAATTTCCCGTGATTTTTGTCTTCCGCTGATTACCGATTCGCTTCCGCTAAGTTTTAATCGTGTTTATGTCATGGTTTGGAGATCAGACCCCACAGTAATATCAATAAATAATAAAATGTCAACTAAGACCATAACTAAATAGGGGTATTGAGTTAAATATTTTGGTGCAAGAATGATTAGAAAAACAACAATCTATTGCTCATTCTTCCATAGAGATATGTTTTTTAGATACATTCATAAAGAATAATACTAAAATGTTGTGCAATTATCAATGTCATATCACTTAAGGTAGTTTTGCATATGAGTGTAGATAAAAACAAAATCAATGTGCTCTAGCCTCCCAAACAGTAACTTTCATTATTAAACAGAAGAAGAGAGTTAAAAATAGAGTTGCAAGATAAGGAATTGTGAAGAGAAACCTATTTCTATACAGAGGGATGAAAACTTTTGTAGAGTCATTGTAGTTGGAGGAGAAATCAAAAGACGGATAGTAAGGGAGCAGAAAATTGTTGTTGTACTTGGGGGATGAAAATAATGAACATAGAGTAATGAAAAAATAATTAAATTGTGGTTCAACATTGGAGAGAGAGTAAGAGAAAGAGAATGCCTATATGTGGATGGTGAGGCATATAAAAAAGGATGTTATAGAGGATGGGATTGAAGAATGAAATCTCATGGTAAAATAATTAATAATTATTAAGAGCGGAAAGAGAAGTGATTAGAGAAGTTAATTGAGTAGTTTTAGCATTGAATATGTTAGATTTGAAGGGCTTGGTTTAAGAGGAGAGAAACAATATGCATTTGTTTTCTTGGCAAAAAAATCATGTGGTTTCTTCCTCCTTCATTCCTAGTATGGGTTTATAAATTTAGTGCTCAGACCGTCTGTAACATCCCAAATTTTCAAGAGTAATTTAAAATTATGAATGCTATTTTTTTATTGAAATAGTTGAGGGTCTTAATGCATAAAGACCATGAAATGAAATTTCTTAAAAGATGAAGACGGAAGAGTAGAATATGACTCAAAATACAATTTTCTTTCTTATGGGCATCATGTGTTATAATTAACTTAAAGATACAAATGTTGGTTTCTTTTCTCTCTCCTTCAAGGAAGTTACTCAAAAGGGCACAAAAGGATGATGAAATAATTTTTGAGTGAACAATAAGTTATTATCTCAAATTTTTGACTCAATAGATCACAAAGGGAAGCATTTTCCAAATTATCTAATGTATTAATGCATTACATCAAAGTTAAATGACTAATAAGAAATCGTGTGGAAATTTTTACAAAAGGTAGGTTGAGAGTAACCAATGGGGATAATTCGACCCTACCTTGCACCCAAAATAAATTACACTTAAATAGTATTCCTTGCCAATTTTGGATGAAAAACCAAGTAACAAAATGTATTAAATAAGTCAAAATGTTTTTTTCTTAGTGGGAAAGAAAAGGTGTTACAACCCCAAATTTTGGGTTCATTTACGGAGAAATGTGATTTCTCATATTAAAGATAAATGAACAAATAATGAATGAATGCATGATTTTTGTTTGAAAATAGCCTTGTTGTTTGATTGGTGGGCTGTATTGGCTATTGGGCCCAATAATAAGGATATTCAATTTATTAATGAATAACTGAGAATTTGAAATAAGAAAGGTATGGAAACCTCTAGAAGGCAAATCCAAAGAGGATTTCGTGCCTCTTAGATTCCTTGGGTTCCAAGGAGTCCAAAGTTGCAAAGAAAAGTCAATAAGAAAAGAAAATATAAATTAAGTATTTCCTTGTTAATAAAGAAATTGAAAACATTGATGAAATGTGGAAAATATGTGAAAAGAGGTACAATTGAGTTATACTTAGTGGCATTTCGTATCCCAAGGATTCCTAATGTAAAAAGGGAAAACCAACAAGGATTATAAAAGAGAAATAAAGAGAAATCCTCAAAAAGAAATATTGCAATAAGAAATACACATGATAATGAAGAATAATGCATTAAGATGCATTTAGAAGGATAATAAGTATCAAATAAAAAGGATTTCGAATTATTTGAGTTTCTTGGGATCCAAGGAGTCCCAATGAAGAAAGAGGAAAGAGAAAATACCAATAAATCAAAATAAGGGAATAATGTAATAGATAATTAATGAATTATGTGGTTTTGTTAAGAAGAAAGTATTCTCTACTAAAGGAAACTATAATTTTGTGGCTAATAAGTTAAAATTCAAGAATAAAGAGAAAGGGAAAGGGGATTCTCGAATTCCTAATATCTAATGAATAAAGAAGATTAAAGAATTATGAGAAAGAGAAAGAAACAAGCTTTTTCAAGAAGGAATCCCATCCCTATTAGAAAGGGGCATGTTTCCCTTGGTATGCTCATCTTGGGGCGTGGATACCCTCCCCTATATGAGGGGCAGGGTCTGGGACCGAGTTCAGGAAAGGGATCCCACGTACTTCCCTTGTTTCTTCATCATTTTAGTTCTAAACCCTAGTAGAGGGAAGCCACACGATCCTAGTGCAGCAGGGAGCCGAGATAGGGCTGCGAAGGATGCTGCAAGTGTCTCGATGACAGAACGGAGGCAAGGAGGCATAGCTGTGCCCTGACGAAGGTACAATAGCGATCGATGGGCGGCAACAAGGGTCGTAAGACACATGCCCGTTTCTCCTGACTTCGCCATGTAGACCACGCATTGGGCGGTGCCCCAGGTGTGGATGAAGGCGGCAGAGCTAGGGCGTGGGGTGGCGGAAGCCGATGAGGACCGAGAGAGTAGGAAACGGCCACCCAAAGTCGCGCCTAGGGCTGCGCTCGACGGAAACAGGAGCAGCCCGAGGTTGAAGACAACCTATAGGCCAATTGGACAGATATACCCCCGGGGTATAAAGCGCCGACTCACTTAAATGGAGGGAAAAAACGTCATTCAATTCTAATTCAAACGAGCCGCTTTGCATGGAATTGGCGACGTGGCGCGTCCTGATTGGCCCAAAATAGGTATTTTTTCTTAAATCACATCTATTTATTCATAATTCGGATTAGCACGTATAAAATATGAAAGTTGCTCAGAAAAATGAGGGGAATCCATTAAAAATATAATTAAATCTGATTCCTATTGCAATTCAAAAAGTAATGGACGACATCAACTTTAATGTATTACTGTTTAAAGAACCATATGTTGGTATGATTCAAGTGATTAGTAAGGTTTAATAGATGATTAAAGTTGATATTAGCTTGTTAATGATAAAAATGGATATTTGGAAGAAAAAGGATGGAATTTGCGTATAATTAGTTAATTTAGACTTTCATATGCATGAATATACTTTAATGGGCCTTGAAACCCTAATATTGATGAATTCGTCGGTTAATGGCTTTTATTGATTAATTTCATGATTAAAGTTGGAATATGCTGAATCTAAGCTATTTTGAGCATTAAAGTTCCTAATTTATGGATAAATACCCTAAAAGTAGTAAATAGGGTCTTTTCATGAATAAAAGGTAGAAATGATGACAAAATGAGTTCATATGTTAATTAGACCCTAATGAGCTTTGAATTAATGATAGATGCACATAATGATCTTGTCATGAATTAAAAGGGATAAAAATAGTAGCTTTAATGTAAAAGAAGTTTAATGAAATTAATTGATGAGTAATGTGTCTTTAAATGTGGAAATAGGGTTATATGCTGTTGAAGATAACCTTAATACTGAAGAATAGATAAGATAACTAGGGTTTTTGAGTTATGGCATAAAATTAGGGTTTAATATGGTAAAAGATGAAGATAAACCCTAATTGCAAAATGAAACCCTAAAATGGACACAAAACCATAGAAAGTGAATACAAGTAAATAGGGTAGATTCTTGATGAAGTGTGTGACAGTAGAGTACATATTCTTTTCAGGAATTATGTGATGATTGAATTACTTTCTTAGATCTGTTGATTGTATAAACATGAAGTATATGTTCAATAATCTGCATGACTCATCAAATCAGGTATGTGGTTACGCTTATGATTATACCGAATAGTTTCCCGAGGATTTTAACGACATTTCCCTCAATGCATAAATTAAATGTTGAATGTCTATTTATTTCATGCAACTATAAAGTGACTATGATTATCACCATAAGTATGCATATAACTGGCTAGATCCGTGTTCACCTCTGTTGCTTTAAAATGGCTGAAAAAGGGGTAATCCTAGAGTAAGGTCTAGGTTACCGAGAGTTAGAAACTGGGCTGCCATGTGTGGTTCATGAGACTCTTCAGCATACCATGAGTTAAGGAGTGGTCTGCCTACGGGTAGTTCCATGTGACTCAACCCTAGAAACTGGTACACCGGTTAGGTGGATCATGAGGGGTTTAATGGGGATCTACCATAAGGAAGGTAGTATCCATGTCCACTGTAGGGACAACTCAGAGGTTAGAGAACTTGTGGATCACGGAGTTATATTTAAATCGTAATCTTGATTGATTAATGATTAATTGAATGATTATATGGTTATCATAGTTGCAAGTTTATTGTTTCCCCCACATACTAGCTTCGGCTAATCGACATTTTGTTTGTCGACGTTTTAGGTACAAGCCAAAAGGACAAATAGTAATTCGTCACATTGTGAAAAACATGAAGAAAAATACAAGGAGGATTAGTTAGCGTAGAATCATTAAGTGGACAGAAGTTAGAGATCCAAAATTTTAAAAGGTATGCAAAGTTTATTTTCTTACAACTTTTCAGTTTAGTATGTTAAAATTTGATAATTATTCTTTGTTAATTGCCGAACCTTTGATCCGGAAGTCATGGGTGCAGCTTCGACCTCTCGGTCTCCCTTAATTGGGGGTTATCGGGAGGTGGGGTCGTAACATTTGGTATCAGAGCTTGGGTTCCTCAATTAACCATTAATAATTATTAAATTTTACAAACTCCATAGAACCCAAGGGAGTTATTAGAGGATTATCCGAAAGACAGAGGTGTCTAGAAAAGGATCACAACCGGGGGCTGGCAATATTTTCCTCCACACCGCTAGTCGAAATACGAGGACTCCCAGATCTGTGTGACTACCTTGCCAAAGTCTTAGGGTATGAATCGAAATAAGATACCTTTAGGCCTTCTCATCCTATTCATCCCTTCTTATCACAAAATTTTGATAAGAACCTAAAGGATTAGGGTTTTCTTTCTTCTCCTCACCCTCTTGAGGTATGGGTAAGGTTAATATGTTGGGTTTTAGGGGAGACAGAGAAGGCAGCGGAAACAAAAAATTTTCTCCCCCAACCCATACCGAGGAAACACGTCAACGTCTATATATTAGGTTAGGATGGTTTGTGGAATCATACCTTCTCCCGAGGCTTGCTCGGCGACAATACCTCGCGCAATGCGCGGTCTTCAACTCCGGTCTTGGACGGTGTCTGTGCAGCTCCTGGTCGCACCGGGACTGACGACTCCTCCTCCTACCAGATTGTCGGATGACAGTTGTCCTCCTAAGCGGCAGTTTCCTCCCGCCTCTGTAGTAGTCCACACGGACCATCTGGAACTCCACACTCCTTGTCCCACAAGGAAGTGGAAGGAGTCGCACCCTCCTGTTGACGTACTAGTCTCCAACACACTCTCCTGCTACCAGTTGCAACTGCAGTTGTCCTTCCCTTGCTGCACCTCCCTTTTGCGGGAAGCACTTGCTCGGGATCTCTCACGGTTACCAAAACCAGAGGGAATGAAAACTTCGCAAAGCAACCGGCTTGCATTGAGTTGTCTCTGAGAAGCCCCCAATACCCCTATATATATAGACGGGTCATGGGGCAGGGTTCTCTGTGCCCGGCAATATGGGACTAAAGCAGGAGTAGAAGGGTTCGAGATTTTCCACAAAAGGCAACCAACTCGCAACCTGAACAGGTCGGTTGGGGACCTGAACCGGTCGGTTGGAGCACCAACCGATCGGTTGGGACCCATGAGCCGATCGGTTCACTTCTAAACCGGTCGGTTTGTGGTCCTGGTCGGTTCCCGATTGACTTTCCTTCTTTCGTTTCTAATTGGTATCGAATACCAATCCTATTCCCAATCAAATTGGGCAAGTGAAACGCAAGGAAAATTCTCACCGACCTGACTTTCCCAACTTGCTCGGTTGCACCAGTTGAACCGATCGATTCAACACTTGAACCGCTCGTTTCACCCTGGGCTTGAGCCGATCGACTCAACACTTGAGCCGACCGGTTCAGCAACCTCAGCCGACCGGTTCAACACTTGAACTGATCGGTTGGGAGTACAGGTTGTGCAGAATCAGTCAAATGCGATTTCAATCAATCTGATACTCCAATCAATGCGTCCAACACCTTGAACTATATGATATTGAGTCATCGACCGATTGAGTGTTTAATTGAACTACTAAACTCCTTTAGTAATCAATCTAAACATTGCTTGTGGACAAAACTCCTCTTCCAGGTTAAATCCTATGTGTGTGACCCTGCATGTCCATTTCACGTTGGCAGTGAAAGTCCATAACACTTATGACTTCACAAGCAAAGAGCGGTGCCTAGTCACACATCATTGCTACCCAAGTGAAAGTAGAAAGTTGGAGAACAACTTTCATCCTACAATCCGTGAATGGTGTTACAGTGAATGTATAATTCCTTTGTCACTGATATCCCGAATGAACTCGAGGCATGGAACAGTCATCCTGTCAACGTTCATTCACTTTCTTGATCTCAGAGTAGATTGAAGGAGATATGTATGACATCAATATCACATACTGATTCACACATGCGTGCACACGCCTATCTCAATCCTACGCATCAAGTGGCCTTGGATATCAAACTCCCTCAGGAGGGACAAATCCCATATCTATCACTCACCCCTCAAAAGCCCCATGTGTCAAAGCCACCCAATCATCACCTTTATAACAACCCATGTTTCAGGACTGCGTTTGATGATGTCAAAGTGTGCCCAACGTCATGTGTTGAGTGCAGTGATTTCAGGTCTAAGAATCACACTCACCACCATCACTGTGAGTACTGACTATGACTACCATCTCATGGTTCCATGTGTCAAACTCACGGTGGGTCTGTCCTGTACCTTGTTCTCTAACAAGTACCTATGTGTTTGGTTTGATATCTCTATATCATGACTAATGAGATTCTGTCATCAACCAACACCATAATCTAGTCTTGTGTGTCATTGCTGTCTATCTACCTTCCACAATGACATCCGACTAGGGACATATCAAGAATGTACAAACTCTTAGCATCTGTATGATCTCATCATTCAGGTCATGAACCTGAAGGCATACATCATTGAGTACTGTCATTCTCTAGACATTCAATCTGTTCTATCACTATCTCATATGACTGAACCAGAAAGAATTGGAAGCTTGCCTTTGATGTTTATCAAATCAATCTTAATGTATCCCACCAATCATCCCATGATTGGTTCTCAGGGCATACATACCAACAGACTCCCACTTGCACTGCGAGCCAATCACCCATGCATCATATTCATAGTGATCTTCAAACATGTCCCTCATGTCACTGTGCTCTAGTGCCAACATAGTGAGTAATGGCAACATCTTGCCAAAGTCAGTATAAATTGCATGTCTCTCATCTCTTCGCTGTACGTCGCACGTATGAGATGGAGTTGTCGTAATATGCGATCTAGTATTCCTTTGCTAACCTTTAGCCACATTGCATGATCAAGGATTCCAGACTTGTCATCAATGAGTGGAATATCTATAAGTTCATCTCATGAACTTCCAGATCCATATAGTATCTACTGCTGTTCTCTAACGCATAGATACTCGACATTTCCCTTTTAAATGGTTTTATTGGAACACTTCCAATTATCAACAAACTTTCACTTTTATACATCCTATGTGTATTTTGTGATTAATTTTCTATCCTTTCGGAAGTTCGCATCAATGTAACTCTTTACATCGAACTCTTCCTTATCTCCATAGAACTAGCACTTCACAAGCACTTATCAAGTTCTCATGGTATTCCAGTAACCCTTACTGGAAGCAGACAGACATCCACTCGTCATGTCCCACATACGAGTTATCAGGATGAGCATATCATATTGCCATGTCCTACATACAAGATGATGAATGCATTTTTATTCTTGCCATGTCATACATGCAAGACAATGGGATGATTACATACATGATAGATCCATATCTATTCTTAGTGTTCCCATTCTTCATAAGAATTGGACACTTGGCCTTGGGATACTAATATCCATATAACATGGACAAGTTTTCTCCCACTGAATCTGTGCATACTGAACCTTTCAGTACAGATTGCCAATGTATGCTCTCTCTTTTCCAGGTCAAGAGATTTGTCGAGAACTATCTCTATAGATCTCTATTCCTATCATATAGGAAACATCTCTATCTTCCTTAATGATAATTTCCACTTTTGGATTTCCATTTTAGAACATTTACATATCACATCAATATGTGGAATGTGAACACGCTCCCACTAAATCACAGATCCCTTCTTTATCTTTGACATATCAGTCAAACCCTTTGACTATATCATCAAAGTAAAGATCCAATTCTGAGTTGCTTGTACTCAATCAATCACATTGATTAGTCCATTGTAACTTATAGACTTCATTTGCATTAGTGGATTCATAAACCTTATATGTTGTGTCACGTACACATCCTTGTTTTATTCCTCATAGGAATGCGGTTTTAGTATCCATATGCCAAATGTCTCAGTCATTAAGTTGCAATCAACAAGCATCATCCTTCTCAAAATGTTATCCATGTGTCTTAACACTTAAGACTCATTTGCACTTATGGATTTCATCCAATGAGTGCTACCATCAAGTTCATACCTTATGGTTCACATGGAAATCATTTAGGATGTAATGATCATAAATCATAACTCAAAATTCGGTTCCTCATATTCATCTATATAGTTGACTCATCACATGAACAACTCATCACATAGATAATTGAGGTGTATCTGTTAAGGATATAAGAACTCACAACCCTTGTGATTCTTAATGTCCTTTATTAGTGTGGGGTATTCTTTTATTAAGAAGAATTCAGTTATTTGATAATCATTCTCTAACTCCATAGAGTATGATTCCTTCTTGATTTAGACATCACCATGCCTTAATCATGAGTTCACTATGATACACTATCATAATCACTCATAAGGATCTCAAACATTTGGTCCAAGTATTTCATTCATTGATCTCATCAAGAATTAACACTTTACCAAATTTGTACTTCATCTATGATAATCTTGAACACTTCAAGACATTCATATTGGTATTTCTCCAAACACCATTTGAAGTATTAGCATTTATTCCAATAGGTATGTAAATACATCACATGTATTATACCTAATAGGATAATCATTCTCCCACTACATTAGTGAAGATTGATTAATCATGTCCAAGATATTCATGTCTCTTACTGGTTCTCTAACCCAAAGAGTCTAGATTTATCCATCATATGGAAACTAGAAATGAATTTCTCATGATTAATGCTAATTTCATTGTTTGAGTTATCTATAACTTTTAGGTATCATTTTATCTTATGCATATCAAATACCACAAGATAAGCAAGGCATTGCCACAAAGATCATATCTTTAAGATCGAAACATCAACTTTATTAATTGCCATCATTGTCATACAATATGCAATAATAAAGTGTTTCTATCTATTGGCAATATATGAAATAGCAGTTCTCAACTCTATTTCATGTCCTTTAGGCTGAAATGAACTGAAAGGTACTCCTATCTATGGCAGCAACACTTGCTCCAATGATGGGTACTTCTTTCTTGGTCCTTTCACAAAGGCCATCACTTCTTTGCGGATATTGCATATCATATATGGCATATCCTTATCTTGGTATCATATACCTCGGATAAAGAAGCGGTTCATTTCATGATACCTTAGGTGGAGATCTCCATCCCCTCCTTCATCTTCTATTGTTCTTCCAGATATAGAGGGCAATCCCTCATACACCCTTTCCCCATGTGCCTTGAGGCTGAAGACGGCTTGGATTTCTGGCTAGCATCAGAACACTTCTTAGCTTTGCCCTTGTCCTTGCCCTTAAGATTACCTTTTCTTTGATCATATCAAAGACTATGGTTTGTCTTTCTTCATCTTTGCCTCTACTATCCTCAACATGACCAACAACTCTGTCAACACTTGTCAAAGTTGTTCATGTTGTAGCTTATCATGAATTGTATGATTCTCACAACATTTGCAGTATCATACCAATAGCAAACTCTTGGCTCAGAGGGAATCCTTCTTAATCAGTTTTTCCACATACCCAATCACATTGAGTGTGTGAATACCTTACTGGATCTCCTTCTGTCATGACATACTAGGACAATATCTTGGAGACATCATATGTCTCATGTTGTCACTGCAACTTATAGTTCAGAGAACACAACATCAATCACTCCTCATCAATGTCATCCTCAGTATGCTTCCATAAGCATACTTTCAGCCATTAATGTGGTGGGATCGAATTCATCTGGTTCTGGTATAACTAGGACTTAGAGTTTTTGCTCTTTGATTGAGAACACTTCTCATCATCATCCTAACCAGTCGTGGAATTATTCCCATTTAATTTGTTGGTCTCAAAGACCCATCGCAAATAAAGTGATTTGTTGATTAACCATTTATTTTAACAAAAGGAAATATATGCAATTTTAGTCCAAAAACTCATTTTTGACTTGTTTGATTGTTTTGAAAAGTTGACGATAAAATTAGGCCTTTAATTAATTATCGCTCCCACTATTTTACTTCAAATTGATAGCCCTCACCATCAATTCGGAAGATTGCAGCGTACAACCTTCTAGTGGGCAAGATCCTGAAATCCTCTAAGCCATGGACCAGCTAGGGCTATCACCCACAACATAGATCTCTTAGGTAGGCAACTTTTGCCAATTGCATCATATGCAACTCTTGATAAGATGTCATATACAACTCCTTGCAATGATCATATCCATGCCTCAAGGCGCTAGATCCTATCTAGGTCACCTTGTTAAGTCCGACCCAAAGCAAACACGATGAATATGCACCCTGCTAGGACAGACCCACACATTCATCCTTCACGCTTCCACGAGGTAGACGGTGCACCACGCTAGGGCGTGCCCACACTTGGTCGAACAAGCTTTTCACGTGTGTCGCATTTGGAAGGCATCTAAAACTTAATATTTTAATGAGGGATTTGGTTTTATATACATATACATATCCAATCACCACAATACATAGTACGTATCATATACATGCTATATCCCACATAAAACATGCACAAAATGATAAAAAGCGATGATTATGGCCATCCTAATGTGATTCCTCGAGCCAAGAGGAATCACGGTCATCTAGGTCTACATCACATGCAACCTGTACAAGATGAACTTCTGTGCCTTGCCATCCGAGTTGATCAACTCATCACATGAATGATATGTACTCTCCAGCCGGTCGTCTGGGTGCCACCAGCCGATCGGTTGGCTCCTCCAACCGATCGGTTCACCTGGTCGTCGTGCATCTCGTCATGTCCGCCACCCGCTCGTCTCGCTCCTCGAACCGGTCATCAACCGATCGGTTCACTCCTTGAACCGACTGTCTGGAACGTCAACCGATCGGTTCACTCCTTGAATCAATCGTTTTAGCTGTCGTCTTGATGTCCTCCGGTCTTCGACATAATAGGAAATAAAATCTATCCTATTTAGTACATTGCTTTAAGAGGGAAACCCCGAGTTACATTCGGGGGGGAGCAAAGGTAGGAAAGAATCTCGAATTATTTTGAGTTAGATCAGGAATAAGAGAGGGAAGATCGGTGCGCAGACCGAGATGCAATCAACCACAAACAACCACACACAGATAGGGGTTTATAGGCCATAATCACGCTACACACATCCACCAAAAAACTCGTTTAAGGGTGATGCGTATCGAGTGCATTAATAATACATATCATATATGTAATTAGGGATTTGTGGATTTAGGATTGGACATGCATAAAGCTGATTTTATTCGCATCACATGCAATAAATAAAGGCGACAAACCAAAATCGATCATATCGATATTCCTAAAATATAGAGCAGTTGACGTGGCTCTGATACCACTGTTGGGTTTTAGGGGAGACAGAGAAGGTAGTAGAAACAAAAAATTTTCTCCCCCAACCCATACCGAGGAAACGCGTCAACGTCTATATATTAGGAAAGGATGGTTTGTGGAATCATACCTTGTCCCGAGGCTTGCTCGGCGACAATACCTTGCGCAATGCGCGGTCTTCAACTCCGGTCTTGGACAGTGTCTGTGCAGCTCATGGTCGCACCGGGACTGACGACTCCTCCTCCTACCGGACTGTCGGATGACAGTTGTCCTCCTAAGCGGCAGTGTCCTCCCGCCTCTGTAGTAGTCCACACGGACCACCTGGAACTCCACACTCCTTGTCCCACAAGGAAGTGGAAGGAGTCGCACCCTCCTGTTGACGTACTAGTCGCCAACACACTCTCCTGCTACCAGTTGCAACTGCAGTTGTCCTTCCCTTGCTGCACCTCCCTTTTACGGGAAGCACTTTCTCGGGATCTCTCACGGTTACCAAAACCAGAGAGAACGACAACTTCGCAAAGCAACCAGCTTGCATTGAGTTGTCTCTGAGAAGCCCCCAATACCCCTATATATATAGGCGGGTCATGGGGCAGGGTTCTCTGTGCCCGACAATATGGGACTAAAGCAGGAGTAGAAGGGTTCGAGATTTTCCACAAAAGGCAACCAACTCGCAACCTGAACCGATCGGTTCACAAGTGAACCGGTCGGTTGGGGACCTGAACCGGTCGGTTGGAGCACCAACCGATCGGTTGGGACCCATGAGCCGATCGGTTCACTTCTGAACCGGTCGGTTCGTGGTTCTGGTCGGTTCCCGATTGACTTTTCTTCTTTTGTTTCTAATTGGTATCGAATACCAATCCTATTCCCAATCAAATTGGGCAAGTGAAACGCAAGGAAAATTCTCACCGACCTGACTTTCCCAACTTGCTCGGTTGCACCAGTTGAACCGATTGGTTCAACACTTGAACCACTCGTTTCACCCTGGGCTTGAGCCGATCGACTCAACACTTGAGCCGACCGGTTCAGCAACCTCAGCCGACCGGTTCAACACTTGAACCGATCGGTTGGGAGTACAGGTTGTGCAGAATCAATCAAATGCGATTTCAATCAATCTGATACTCCAATCAATGCGTCCAACACCTTGAACTATATGATATTGAGTCATCAACTGATTTAGTGTTTAATTGAACTACTAAACTCCTTTAGTAATCAATCTAAACGTTTCTTGTGGACAAAACTCCTCTTCCAGGTTAAATCCTATGTGTGTGACCCTGCAGGTCCATTTCACGTTGGCAGTGAATGTCCATAACACTTATGACTTCACAAGCAAAGAGCGGTGCCTAGTCACACATCATTGCTACCCAAGTGAAAGTAGAAAGTTGGAGAACAACTTTCATCCTACAATCCGTGAATGGTGTTACAGTGAATGTATAATTCCTTTGTCACTGATATCCCGAATGAACTCGAGGCATGGAACAGTCATCCTGTCAACGTTCATTCACTTTCTTGATCTCACAGTAGATTGAAGGAGATATGTATGACATCAATATCACATACTGATTCACACATGCGTGTGCACGCCTATCTCAATCCTACTCATCAAGTGGCCTTGGATATCAAACTCCCTCAGGAGGGACAAATCCCATATCTATCACTCACCCCTCAAAAGCCCCATGTGTCAAAGCCACCCAATCATCACCTTTATAACAACCCATGTTTCAGGACTGCGTTTGATGATGTCAAAGTGTGCCCAACGACATGTGTTGAGTGCAGTGATTTCAGGTCTAAGAATCACACTCACCACCATCACTGTGAGTACTGACTGTGACTACCATCTCATGGTTCCATGTATCAAACTCACGGTGGGTCTGTCCGGTACCTTGTTCTCTAACAAGTACCTATGTGTTTGGTTTGATATCTCTATATCATGACTAATGAGATTCTGTCATCAACCAACACCACAATCTAGTCTTGTGTGTCATTGCTGTCTATCTACCTTCCACAATGACATCCGACTAGGGACATATCAAGAATGTACAAACTCTTAGCATTTGTATGATCTCATCGTTCAGGTCATGAACCTGAAGGCATACGTCATTGAGTACTGTCATTCTCTAGACATTCAATCTGTTCTGTCACTATCTCATATGACTGAACCAGAAAGAATTGGAAGCTTGCCTTTGATGTTTATCAAATCAATCTTAATGTATCCCACCAATCATCCCATGATTGGCTCTCAGGGCATACATACCAACATAATAAGGTTTAAGCAATCCTCCATCAAATTAATGAAAGGCATGTAAATAAGATGTCATGGACATAAGCTTAATAGTTTAAGCGCAAATTAAATAATAGATACATGCTTATGTCGTATGACATAAGTTGTCATGTCCTCAGAAGAGACCTGAGGCTAGACCTTCTTGTCAGGAGGGTAAGTCAGTCTTGGGGATAGAGATCTCCATTTTTAGTAGAGACCTGGCACATCCTCTGAGGATGATGCTAACCCTAACCCTAAGTGAAGGTTAGAGAGAGATGAGTTGGACCAGGTGTTTGAAAGGACATGCCTTTGGGAGGCCATATGATCCATGGGTGACCTAACACCTTTGGCAACCCAACCCTGGGAAGGGTCGTGCATGTTAGGGTAAAGGATAGCTCCTTAAATGATGAGGTTAGTGAAGGACCTTAGAAACCCTATGGGCTTGTGCTTGTAGGGTATATCTGGCACCTTGGGCACATCATAGTGCTGACAGTAGGGTGAAACCCTGGATAAGGAATTAGGATGGAGCATAAAGGGTTATGGATGATCTTGAGAAAACATAAGTTCGAACCTAGGCTTCACCCATGTGGGGTATGCTTTTGAGGTTGATCCTTCATGAAGAGAGGACCTCTAATGGTGAGGTTGGATGTAGGGTTAGCCCTAGAGAGAGCAGGAAACCCAGCAGGAAGGTTGGAAGCCTAAAACCCTGAGATATGAGGAACAATGGATGATGGTGGTCGCCTCATTATCGATCCCTAAAAGTTGTTGGTATCTTGGTTGCCTTTAGAGGGACCAAACCCTAGAGATAGAAGATGAAGCATCTGGTGCCTATGTGCCTACGGAATATGTGTTTACCTTCTGAGAAAGGAAGAAGATGTTCTGTTTACCCTGAAGAGGTTTAGTAGCAGGTTATGAGGCCTTGTACCTTATTAGTTGTCCTTAAGGAGGACCCAACCCTAAGTGTTGCTCGAGTTGAAGGATGACCAGAAGTGCATGTCATGCCTTTTGCATGCTTGGTTCTTAGCTAAGAGATAGAGCATGCAGTTGGACACCTACAAGTGAACTTAGGGTTCCTAGGCCTAAGAGGGGAAGTGGCACACCTAATACTCATGATGAGAATTAAGTTTCTATAGTTTCGAGCATGGTATGCCTCACGAATAAAGGAAAAGGGAAGTCCCTTAAGCTTAAGGTATGTGTAATGAACCTCTCATAGCTCGGTTAATGATAAAGGAAGGTATGATCTTGATCCAGCATTGAGGAAAAAGGACAAGTATGACCTAGCATGGTTTATAAGGTGATCTGTTTATGCCTTAATAGCTTGCTAGGGTTAAGTAGGCTCATGGGGATGTAAACCCTAGACCTAAGAGCTTTTGTGACCTTGCTGTCAAGAGATAGATTTCCTCCCATCCTGGGAGAGAGACACCTTTGGTAGGGTGTATATCAGTTTTGGTTAGTTTAAGGTGACCTAAAGAGGTCTCTTAGGATCTTGAGAAGCTAAGTGAAAAGTACATGGTATGAGAACGAACCCGTAGGCCCATAGATATCCATCTCTAAGTGCATGCAGATGTGTTACCATGGAGGTAACCGGTATAGGGCTTGACCAAGGTAGGCAGGTTGCCATGATCTTGATGAAAGGACGAAAGTCAGCCCATGAATGCAGAAAGAGAGATGATGAAGACTTGGGTAAGGTTCTAAGTGAACATGTACTATGATAGAGAATCCTGAGTCTATCCTAGGGTCAGGTAGGGATAAGACCGATGAAGGTAGGAGTTGCCTAATTCCCCAGTTGCACATGACCATAGGGTCGGGAGGTAACACCTATCATTGTCTGAGGGCCATGGGTTAGGAGATTGATCACCTTCATAAACTCCTGGGACCCAATGGGCAGATGAGTAGGGCACTCTCTTGATGCATGAGGGAAGAGGGATGACCCCAAAAGAGCCAGTACCCTATAGACCTAGAGGCGATGACCAAGGATATAAACCTCAGTAGGTTCAAGAACTAGTTTGATATCATGATGTCTGTGATGTAGAGACATATGGGGCACGTTGCAACTTAGATGTAAAGGTGTATGGGCAAGGTGGGATGTACCATCTCTACTCTTGGAACATGAAGAACTCTGTATTTGGACTACAGCCAAATGCTAATTTCCTCTTGTTATGGGGGTGAGAGATAGGACATTATGCATGCCATACACCAAGGATAAGAGATGATGTAGGTTGGAACGTTACCACAAGCAATGGAGATAGAGAAGATAACCTACCCTGGTAAAGTGCAAGATACATGGATGGTTTGCGAACACTAAGAGGAATGAGGTAGTTTTTATCATGAGCTATGTGGAACTTACAAGTTATACCAGGTTGAGTTTGATCACCATGATGATAAAATCAGAGAGTGTTCTTAATAGAGTTTGAGGTAATATGATAAGTTAAATACATGGAAGTGTATGTCTTCAATGTTACCTAATACATAAGAAGGTGAAGCAGTATTGGATGCTCTGATTGAAATATATCTGCCTAGTTTGGCTAGAAGAGGTTGTTTGGCTAACCCTAAGTTTGGAAAGAAGAGGTGTTTGGATAACACTCAGATGTAACGAGATACGTTGAAAAGTTAAGAGTTGTTTGGTTAGCCAGTCTAGTCCTTGATACGATGAAAGGATGGTGGTAGAACCTCAAGTGCACTTATTTGGATAAGAAGGTGATGAAACCCTAATGAGGGTGGTGTAGGGTTTCCAAGGAATCGATCTTGAGGAATCATGACATACCGAAAATCATGATTGAAGATCAACATACACCATGGTACTACCAAGATAGTAAGTGACAATAGCACTTTGGATGCTTAAGATAAGGCTGTATGTGGTATGTTGCCATACACGACAGAAGGTGAAGGGTGAACACCGGTTACACAGTGCATCAATATGAGGGATAAAGAGTCCCCAAGAGAGAAAGGGAGTTCGTCACTATGGATGTTGTAAGTCTCCCCTGGACCAGGGACGGTCGAGATGCAATATGAGTTATGGTAGTTCACCTTACCTAGATGACATGAGAAAGAAAGAGTTCTGTCAAGGGACAGCTCTGGTT
This sequence comes from Alisma plantago-aquatica, assembly GCA_963693085.1. Lineage (NCBI taxonomy): Eukaryota > Viridiplantae > Streptophyta > Magnoliopsida > Alismatales > Alismataceae > Alisma > Alisma plantago-aquatica. Next base: position 67,549,055 of record OY856411.1, on the reverse strand, counting down.
GAACTACCCATGAGAGAGGGATGGTTCAACTATGAAGCAAGTTCAAAGGTTTTTGAGTTTGACCTAAAGGTTCCCTTCCAAAAGGTGGAAGTAGGTACATGAAGAACTCAACATTAGTACAGTTATCACCCCAAACTAATGGTTAGTATGATCCAGACTAAAGGGGGTCTGATGAGAGCATATGTGCTCGTTCAGGGTGATAGCTAGAGACAGTTCTTGTCCTATGAAAGATGTGATGATGACCACCATAGCCAGTATTGAGATTCTAAGAAGCTCTGTAAGGGAGGTTGTGTCGGTCACCACTTCAGTAAGGTGATGTTGGTGAAAGGACCACATGATGATTAGAAAAGGACCACAGTGCATGAAGATGAAAGTCACTGCAATCATGCAATGGCTGAAAGGAGCCTAGAGACGATGAGAGTCATGAGCAGATGCAAAAGTAGACTAACATGCAGTGCACTGTGGTAGAATATAATGTGAGAATCTGACCCCTCTGAGCTACAGTTGAGAAAGCTGAGTCCCTGATACCTGCGTCCATTAGAGATGGATGGGTGGAGATGGTTAGGTTTTGACCCTACCCCTCAGGATAGAGTTATGTGAGATGTTTTCCATGTGTCCAATTTAGAGCACTATGTGAAGTACCCCGACCATGTGCTGAGCAAAGAACCTAGTGAGCCCAAAGGGAGGCTGAAATGGCCTGAGTTACCTGTGTAGTTTATAGACGCCAGGATGAAAGAACTCAGAGAAAAGAATATGTGATGATAAAGGATCTTTGGATGTGCCATGAGTATGGTAAAGCCACATAGGGGTCAATGATGGACATGGAAAAGTCTTATCCTAAATTGTTTGATTGCTTGATAGAATTTTGAGGACAAAATTCCTATAAGAGGGGAAGGATGTTACAACCCCAAATTTTGGGTTCATTTACGGAAAAATGTGATTTCTCATATTAAAGATAAATGAACAAATAATGAATGAATGCATGATTTTTGTTTGAAAATAGCCTTATTGTTTGATTGGTGGGCTTTATTGGCTATTGGGCCCAATAACAAGGATATTCAATTAATTAATGAATAACTGAGAATTTGAAATAAGGTGTGGAAACCTCTAGAAGGCAAATCCAAAGAGGATTTCGTGCCTCTTAGATTCCTTAGGTTCTAAGGAGTCCAAAGTTGAAAAGAAAAGTCAATAAGAAAAGAAAATATAAATTAAGTATTTCCTTGTTAATAAAGAAATTGAAAATATTGATGAAATGTGGAAAACATGTGAAAAGAGGTACAATTGAGTTATCCTCAGTGGGATTTCGTATCCCAAGGATTCCTAATGTAAAAAGGGAAAACCGACAAGGAAAATAAAAGATAAATAAAGAGAAATCCTCAAAAAGAAATATTGCAATAAGAAATACACATGATAATGAAGAATAATGCATTAATATGCATCTAGAAGCATAATGAATATCAAATAAAAAGGATTTCGAATTATTTGAGTTTCTTGGGATCCAAGGAGTCCCAATGAAGAAAGAGGAAAGATAAAATACCAATAAATCAAAATAAGGGAATAATGTAATACATAATTAATGAATTATGTGGTTTTGTTAAGAAGAAAGTATTCTCTACTAAAGGAAACTATAATTTTGTGGCTAATAAGTTAAAATTCAAGAATAAAGAAAAAGGGAAAGGGGATTCTCGAATTCCTAATATCTAATGAATAAAGAAGATTAAAGAATTATGAGAAAGAGAAAGAAACAAGCTTTTTCAAGAAGGAATCCCATCCCTATTAGAAAGGGGCATGTTTCCCTTGGTATGCTCATCTTGGGGCGTGGATACCCTCCCCTATATGAGGGGCAGGATCTGGGACCAAGTTCAGGAAAGGGATCCCACGTACTTCCCTTGTTTCTTCATCGTTTTAGTTGTAAACCCTAGTAGAGGGAAGCCACATGATCCTAGGGCAGCAGGGAGCCGAGATAGGGCTGCGAAGGAAGCTGCAAGTGTCTCGATGACAGAACGGAGGCAAGGAGGCATAGTTGTGCCCTGACGAAGGTACAATAGCGGCTGGTGGGCGGCAGCAAGGGTTGTAAGACACAGGCCCGTTGCTCCTGACTTCGCCACGTAGACCACGCACTGGGCGGCTCCCCAGGTGCGGATGAAGGCGGCGGAGCTAGGGCGTGGGGTGGCGGAAGCCGATGAGGACCGAGAGAGTAGGAAACGGCTGCCCAAAGTCACGCCTAGGGCTGCGCTTGACGGAAACAGGAGCAGCCCGAGGTTGAAGACAACCTATATGCCAATTGGACAGATATACCCCCGGGGTATAAAGCGCCGACTCACTTAAGTGGAGGGCAAAAACATCATTCAATTCTAATTCCAACGAGCCGCTTTACATGGAATTGGCGACGTGGTGCGTCCTGATTGGCCAAAAATAGGTATTTTTTCTTAAATCACATCTATTTATTCGTAGCTCGGATTAGCACATATAAAATATGAAAGTCGCTCAGAAAAACGAGGGGAATCCATTAAAAATATAATTAAAATCTGTTTCCTATTGCAATTCGAAAAGTAATGGAAGACATCAACTTTAATGTATTATTGTTTAAACAACCCTATGTTGGTATGATTAGAGTGATTAGTAAGGTTTAATAGATGATTAAAGTTGATATTAGCTGGTTAATTATAAAAATTGATATTTGGAAGAAAAAGGATGGACTTTGCATATAATTAGTTAATTTAGAGTTTCATATGCATGAATATACTTTAATGGGCCTTGAAACCCTAATATTGACTAATTTGTCGGTTAATGGCTTTAATTGATTAATTTCATGATTAAAGTTGGAATATGCTGAATCTAAGCTATTTTGAGCATTAAATTTCCTAATTTCTGGATAAATACCCTAAAAGTAGTAAATAGGGTCTTTTCATGAATAAAAGGTAGAAATGATGGAAAAATGAGTTCATATGTTAATTAGACCCTAATGAGATTTGAATTAATGATAGATGCACATAATGATCTTGTCATGAATTAAAAGGGATAAAAATAGTAGCTTTAATGTAAATGAAGTTTAATGAAATTAATTGATGAGTAATGTGTCTTTACATGTGGAAATAGGGTTATATGTTGTTGAAGATAACCTTAATACTGAAGAATAGATAAGATAACTAGGGTTTTTGAGTTATGGCATAAAATTAGGGTTTAATATGGTAAAAGATGAAGGTAAACCCTAATTGCAAAATGAAACCCTAAAATGGACACAAAACCCTAGAATGTGAATTCAAGTAAATAGAGTAGATTCTTGATGAAGTGTGTGACAGTAGAGTACATATTCTTTTCAGGAATTATGTGATGATTGAATTACTTTCTTGGATATGTTGATTGTATAAACATGAAGTATATGTTCAATAATCTGCATGACACATCAAATCAGGTATGTGGTTACGCTTATGACTATACCGAATAGTTTCCCGAGGATTTTATCGACGTTTCCCTCAATGCATGAATTAACTGTTGAATGTCTATTTATTTCATGCAACTATAAAGTGACTATGATTATCACCATAAGTATGCATATAATTGTCTAGATCCGTGTTCACCTCTGTTGCTTTAAAAAGGCTGAAAAAGGGGTAATCCTAGAGTAAGGTCAAGGTTACCGAGAGTTAGAAACTGGGTTGCCATGTGTGGTTCATGAGACTCTTCAGCATACCATGAGTTAAGGAGTGGTCTGCCTATGGGTAGTTCCATGTGACTCAACCCTAGAAACTGGTACACCAGTTAGGTGGATCATGAGGGGTTTAATGGGGATCTACCATAAGGAAGGTAGTATCCAAGTCCACTGTAGGGACAGGTCATAGGTTAGAGAACTTGTGGATCGCAGAGTTATATTTAAAACGTAATCTTGATTGATTAATGATTAATTGAATGATTACATGGTTATCATAGTTGCAAGTTTATTGTTTCCCCCACATACCAGCTTCGGATGACCGACATTTTGTTTTTCGGCGTTTTAGGTACAAGCCAAAAGGACAAACAGTAAATCATCACATTGTGAAATACATGAAGAAAAATACAAGGAGGATTAGTTAGCGTAGAATCATTAAGTGGATAAAAGTTAGAGATCCAAAATTTTAAAAGGTATGCAAAGTTTATTTTCTTACAGTTTTTCAGTTTAGTATGTTAAAATTTGATAATTATTCTTGGTTAATTGCCGAACCTTTGATCCGGAAGTCATGGGTGCGGCTTCGACCTCTTGGTCTCCCTTAATTGGGGGTTATCGGGAGGTGGGGTCGTAACAAAAAGATAACTACCTTTCATAATTTTGCCCCAAATATTTGTCACAGTTAGATAAAGTCATTAAAACCTTCCTTTAAAATTTGGGATCAAAAGGATTAACAGAGTGAGAGATATGGATTATTTAAGAATCCTAAAGTGAATTGGTTATGGGAAATGTATATTAAATGTCACATATGCTATTCATACTAGAACTTTACCTGGACCCTTTTTATGTGTCACGTGTGAGGCAACTATTAGATCGAGAACTCATGACCTAGATTGCATATTCTACCTCCAACCTATTTAGGCAATGCGGCTACAGTGAGTTCTCTCCTCCATTTGTTATCCTTCCCTCTCTCAGTCACGACTCCTTCTATAAAGGGTACCATTAAAATTTGGAGAAAGAATCAAATTCATGAACTCCTAGTTGTTGGCTAAATGGACATCTAAAAATCCCTTTGTTTCGATGATGACAAACATTTCATTCTTATTAATCTAACGAGCTACTTGAGTGTGCAGGATGACAAAGTAGCAAGGGAAAATCCAAGAGCTTACTTAGTTATATTTTCATGCAATGTAATCAATGTTGTAAAACTTGTACAAATATATAATGTACAAGTACTTAGATTTGCATGTAAATCAAGCGTTAGATTTTCCCTAGCCAAACACCATAGTTAGACATGTCATCCCATTTAAATAGGATCACCTTTGCACACTCACACATATAATTAATGCTTAAATTGAAACCTTGAAACAGGATCATCCTCGGTCGACAAACTCCTCGACCGAGACACTCTCGGTCGACCATCTTCTCGACCGAGAAAGATCCAAAGTAGCCGTTAGACACAACAGACAAGTTAGTTGGTAGTTGAAGAAAGACGTTGCAAATCACTTGTTCCAGAGAGCCTGTCGGTCGACAAAACTTCGACCGAGTAGGTGTCTCGGTCGACCATTTGTCGACCGAGATGGTCTCTGACAGCAACTGCAGAATAAATTAATTAGCCGTTGTTAAAGCAACAACTTTGTACCTAACGGCTAGTTAAGCACTTAGAAACCCCTAGAAGTTGTCTAGAACGTCCTTAAGCATACTTAGGCCATTCCTATAAATAGGACAAGCCATAGGACACTAGTATTCACTTGTTACACTTGAGAATACACTTGAGCATACTTGAGCAATCCTTTGCAAGCAATTTGAGCACTGTGATCATTGGCCTACATTCATCTTAGCTCAATCTCGTGTCCTATAGGCTAGATTCTCCTACCCACAGCAATCACAAGTTCACATACTTGGCTAGGAGATCTTACGCTTGATCTAGGCATATCAAGCCTCGGGCTTAAAGGATAAGTTGTAATTTCCTTTTCCTTTCTTGTTCCTGTTTATCTTTTGTACTCTCCTTGCTACTCCTAGGGTTGGAGGCTGCGGATTGGAGAGGGTTGACTTCTCAGGTGGAGAAGGGGACTTCAAGCTACTTCAAGAAGGCCATCACAAGGGAAGCTACTTCAGAAGGCTGGTGCAACGGGAGTTGGTGCATCTACTTCAAGGGAAGGCTGCTTCAAGGTTGGGCGATTACTTCTAGGTGAAGGCTGCTTGAAGGGTTTGGGAAAAGAAATTGTATTTTATGTAAAGTCCTTGTGAGGTAATAAAATAAATTTCTTTTCAAATCCCGGTTGGGTAAGCAACCGGGTAGTGGATTGACGGCTATAGTATTTGCTATAGTTGGAACCACTCGAAACCTTGTGTCTCCTTGTTCAATATCTTCATCGTGGTTGTTTGAGTTTAATAATTGTTTAAAATCTCTATAAAACTCTATTCACCCCCCCTCTAGTAGTTTTCAATTGGTATCAGAGCGAGGCTTCAAGGAACCCTAACAAGGTCTTGAAGAGATGGGTGATGGAATGCTCAACAACCTCAACATTGAAGGGACTCTTGTTGCTAGGCCACCGGTGTTCGATGGAACAAACTACCAATACTGGAAGAGAAGGATGCAGTTTTACTTCCAAGGCGTCAACTGGGATCTATGGAGAATGGTATCTACTCCTTATCAATTCCCTCAAATTGACTTTGCGGAATGGGATGCAAACACGGTAAAACAGGCCCAAATGAATGCAAAAGCCGTAAGCATTTTATATTGTTCTATTTCTGTAGGAGAATTTAATAGAATTTCAAATTGTGATACAACGTATATTATTTGGCATAGATTGTCTATCACTTATGAGGGTACAACCCAAGTTAAAAATTCCAAAATTAGCCTGCTTAAAACAAAGCTTGAACATTTTCGTATGGATCCTAATGAAACTATTAGTGAAATGTATTCAAAATTCTCTACTATTGTTAATGGTTTGAGTGCCTTAGGAAAACCTGTTCTTGAGGAAGATCAAGTATCAAAAATTCTTCGATCACTTCCTCCAAAATACAAGCCAAAGGTGACAGCCATTGCAGAAGCAAACGACCTCACTCGCTTCAAAATGGAACAACTCATTGGTAATTTAGAAGCTCATGAAGCAGATCTAGAAGAGGAAGAAAGAAGAGAACGTGAACACCAAAGTGGGAAGAAGAAGGATGTTGCTCTCAAAGCCTCAAAAGTTGTCACACAAGAAAGTGAAGAGTCAAGTGAAGAAGAAGAAGAAGCCTTAATTGTCAACGGTAAGAAGTACAAAAGGTTTAAATCTAACAAAATTTCTAGTTCCTCAACTCCCAGGTGCTTTGAATGTGGGAAGAAAGGGCATTTCAAAAATGAATGCACCAAAGCAAAGAAGGGAAAGAAAAGCTCACATAAGAAGAAAGGAGAAAAAGCCTATAAAGCTGCCTGGGATGAGTCAAGTGACAGTGAAAGCGGAGAAGAGGTGGAATGTCTAATGGCAAGAGAAGAAAATGAAGACTCTCAAGAGGTAAGCCTAGTTGATCTTTCTAAAGAAGAGTTAGTTACTAGTTTACAAGAAACTCATGATAAGTATGTTGATGCCAAGAAGAAACTAAAGAAGGCTATAAAATCAAATAATGAGCTCATTGCCAAAATAGATGAACTTTCTTATGAAAAGAACAACATTGATCTTGAAAATGTATCTTTAAAAACATCTTTAGATGATTGCACTAGAAAGCTACTCAATTTGGAAACCAATGTTGATCTTCTATCAAAAGAAAAGACTAATTTTCTAGCTAAACTACAAGATTATCAAACTCAACCTATCTTGTGCAACCATTCAGACTATGATAATATTGTAAAAGAAAAGGATTCATTGTTTTCTGATTTAGACCAAGCAAGAAAAGATATACATAAGAAGATGAATGACATTGCTACGTTGCAAAGAGAACTTTATAAGTTAAGAAGAAAAGATATTCTTGATAACATATTGAAAGTTGGTAATGTTTTCAACGGAAGAAAAGGTTTGGGATATGTTCCAAAGAAAAACCAACCCAAAAAGACCCAAACTATGTTTGTACCCAAGAACACAATGACTAGAAAGAGAAATGAAATTGACTCTATTACTTGTCATTTCTGCTTACGTCTTGGACATTATTGTTTTTCATGCCCCTACAAGACTAAGGAGTCCGACTTAGTTTGGATCCCAAAACCCCAAACTTAGAAGAATGGAATGTAGTTGAGATATGACCAAATGCTTAATTTTGCTATCTATTGTCTTATCTCAACAAAAGGTGCTATGCTTATTGTTATTATTTTTCTGCATTGCTGAAACAGAAATTCTGTCGGTCGAAGTATTGTCGACCGAGCTCTGGGTCGGTCGAAGTATTGTCGACCGACTGGATGTCTTTAACAAATAAAAATTTTACAGCACCTATTTCGGTCGAAAATTGGTCAACCGAGAAATTTTCTGTGTTTTTTGCTTGTGATACAGTAACCTGCTCGATCGACAAATTGTCGACTGAGACAAATATCGGTCGAACAATTGTCGACCGACTGGTTTTCTGTATCAGAACTTTTATATATATAAGCACTTAAAAGGTTTCTAACCATATCGGACCATCACATGGGTACCAAAATCTACATTCTAATGCAGGAATGGGTAGTTGACAGTGGCTGTTCCAAACACATGACCGGGAACAAGGACGCATTTCAAACTTTTGAAGAAAAGAAAAGTGGAACGGTCACCTTTGGAGACAATGGTAAGGGAAAAATCGTTGGAATAGGTAATGTTGGAACAAATCTCGAAATTAAAAATGTTCTACTTGTTGATGGATTGCATCATAATCTAATAAGTGTAAGTCAACTATGTGATAGTGGTTATGATGTGTTATTTAACAAAACTTGCTGCAAACTATTGATAGAAAACACTACAAATGTCGTCTATGAAGGAAATAGAGTTGGAAATCTTTATATCCTTAAACCAAACTCTATGAAATCAGCAGTAGGTAAATGCTTGCTTGCAAATGAAAATACCTTACAACTATGGCATAAAAAGCTAGGACATGCTAGTTCCCATGCTATTAAAAAGTTAGTGAAATATGATCTTGTTCGTGGATTACCTACTTTGTCTTTTGATCAAGTTGAAAATTGTGAACCCTGCACAATGGGAAAGCAAACCAAAACATCTTTTAAATCAAAACATGTACTTAGCACCAGTAGATCCTTAGAATTAATTCATATGGACTTATTTGGACCAATGAGGACACAATCTATTGGTGGTAAACGATACTGTTTTGTTATTGTTGATGATTATAGTAGATATACATGGGTACATTTTATTGCAACTAAAGATGATACTATTCATGTCTTTATGCAATTTTGTTCCAAGATTGAAAATCTTTTACAACATAAAATATGTACCATTAGAAGTGATCATGGTGGTGAATTTGAGAATCATACATTTGAGACCTTTTGTACATCTCAAGGGTATACTCATAATTTTTCTGCTCCACGTACCCCACAACAAAATGGTATAGTTGAACGAAAAAATCGATCTCTACAGGAAATGGCTAGGACCATGATGCTTGAACACAACACACCTAAAACCTTTTGGGCTGAAGCTGTAAACACTGCTTGTTATGTGCTTAATAGAGTAACTGTTCACTCTCATTTGAAGAAAACTCCATATGAAATATTACACTCTGAGAAACCTAGAGTTGACTATTTTCATACTTTTGGCTCCACATGTTACATTTTAAATACCAAAGATGATAGAGACAAGTTTGATTCTAAATCACACAAAGCATTCTTCTTGGGATATTCCACTTCTAGCAAAGCCTTTAGAGTATTTAACACTATCTCTAGAAAAGTTGAGGAATCCATTCATGTTTCTTTTCATGAAGAATCAAAGTCTGAAAATCTAGATATCATTGATCTCACCAATCAATTCGACAATATAACCATTTCAAATGATAGTGAGAAAATTCCTATATCCGATCCCCAAGTTGAAACACAACCCACACCTAGGCTTATCAAGGATCATCCCCAAGAACTAATTATTGGAGATCCAAATGATAAAGTCAAAACTCGGTCATCCTTCAAAGATGTTGCAAACATGGCTTTTGTTTCTATCATTGAACCTAAGAAGATATCCGAAGCTCTTAAAGATGATTACTGGATAATTGCCATGCAAGAGGAGTTAAATCAATTCACTAAAAATGATGTATGGGATTTAGTTCCTAAACCACAAGATAAAACTATCATAGGAACTAAATGGGTATTTAGGAACAAGCTCAATGAGGCAGGAGAAGTAATAAGGAATAAAGCTCGGTTAGTAGCACAAGGATATAATCAACAAGAAGGAATAGATTTTGATGAAACATATGCACCCGTAGCTAGACTTGAAGCTATTAGGATGTTACTAGCTATTGCTGCCCATAAAAACATTAAGCTATATCAAATGGATGTCAAAAGTGCATTTCTAAATGGCATCATACAAGAAGAAGTTTATGTTGCTCAACCACCTGGATTTGAAATACCAGAAAAAGGTGACCATGTTTATAAACTTAAAAAGGCACTTTATGGTCTAAAACAAGCACCTAGGAATTGGTATGAACGGCTCAAGACATATCTTTTTGATAATGGTTTTTCTATTGGAAATTCAGATTCTACTTTATTTTTCAAAACATATGCATCTGATTTCCTAGTTGTGCAAATTTATGTTGATGACATTATTTTTGGAGCTTCTAATGATTCATTATGCACACAATTCAGTGACATTATGCAAAAAGAATTTGAAATGAGTCTCATGGGTGAACTAACATTCTTTCTTGGTTTTCAAATTAAGCAAACACCTGCAGGAATTTTCATAAGCCAAGAAAAATATACTAAAGAACTTTTAAAACGTTTTGGGATGGATCAATGCAAACATGCTACTACTCCTATGTCTACCTCTATCAAAATTGATAAGGATGAAAATGGGGAACCTATTGATGATTCCTTATATAGAGCCATGATTGGTAGTTTGCTATACTTAACTGCTTCTCGACCGGACATTATGTTTTCCGTTGGTCTTTGTGCTCGATTTCAATCCCAACCTATGCAATCTAATTTTCTAGCGGTTAAACGAATTCTTCGATATCTAGCTGGTACTACTTGTCTTGGTTTATGGTATCCAAAAGGACAATCCCTGGATTTTACAGCATATACTGATGCGGATTATGCTGGTTGTCGACTTGATCGCAAAAGTACTAGTGGTGGATGTTTCTTATTAGGGAGAGCCTTAGTATCTTGGTTTAGCAAGAAACAAAATACGGTTGCCCTATCTACAAATGAAGCTGAATATATGGCAGCCGGGTCTTGTTGTGCTCAAGTGCTTTATATGCAACAAGTATTAAGCGATTATGGTTTTAATCTTTCATCTACACCTATTTTTTGTGACAACACGAGCGCCATAAACTTAGCACACAATCCAATTTTACACAGCCGGGCAAAACACATTGAAATCCGTCATCACTTCTTAAGGGATCACATCTCAAAGAATCATGTTTCCCTTCATCATGTTGATACGGAAAATCAATTGGCTGATATTTTTACAAAACCGCTTCCACTAGATCAATTCAACAACATTAGGAAGCAATTGCTTATTACTCCTTTGGAAGATGTTTTCTTTGATATCTGCGGTTCTTAAAACGAATCCGTTTACTCGTTTCATTTTGGCTTTTCAATGGACATCTTTTTCATTCGATTTGACGAAATATCTAATTAAGGGGGAGTTTTTATCAAAACAGTTATCTAATTAAGGGGGAGTTTTTATTAAAACGGTTATCTTTTTGAAATGACAAAGGGGGAGAGATATATAAAACTATAACTTAGTATTTATGAAAAACTCAATCAATGAGTTTCATAAATATACTCTTGGCTTTACATGGAAAGTTGCTACATTCCCAAATGAACTGGACTTTATGTTCCATAATTCATTGGGAATAATAAGCACACATTTTATAAACAAGAGGAAAAGATACATAAGGCAATTTAAAGGTATGAAATTCATACATTTTATATTTATTTTGGAAATGTTTGTCATCTTCAAAAAGGGGGAGATTGTTGGCTAAATAGACATCTAAAAATCCCTTTGTTTCGATGATGACAAACATTTCATTCTTATTAATCTAACGAGCTACTTGAGTGTGCAGGATGACAAAGTAGCAAGGGAAAATCCAAGAGCTTACTTAGTTATATTTTCATGCAATGTAATCAATGTTGTAAAACTTGTACAAATATATAATGTACAAGTACTTAGATTTGCATGTAAATCAAGCATTAGATTTTCCCTAGCCAAACACCATAGTTAGACATGTCATCCCATTTAAATAGGATCACCTTTGCACACTCACACATATAATTAATGCTTAAATTGAAACCTTGAAACAGGATCATCCTCGGTCGACAAACTCCTCGACCGAGACACTCTCGGTCGACCATCTTCTCGACCGAGAAAGATCCAAAGTAGCTGTTAGACACAACAGACAAGTTAGTTGGTAGTTGAAGAAAGACGTTGCAAATCACTTATTCCAGAGAGCCTGTCGGTCGACAAAACTTCGACCGAGTAGGTGTCTCGGTCGACCATTTGTCGACCGAGATGGTCTCTGACAGCAACTGCAGAATAAATTAATTAGCCGTTGTTAAAGCAACAACTTTGTACCTAACGGCTAGTTAAGCACTTAGAAACCCCTAGAAGTTGTCTAGAACGTCCTTAATCATACTTAGGCCATTCCTATAAATAGGACAAGCCATAGGACACTAGTATTCACTTGTTACACTTGAGAATACACTTGAGCATACTTGAGCAATCCTTTGCAAGCAATTTGAGCACTGTGATCATTGGCCTACATTCATCTTAGCTCAATCTCGTGTCCTATAGGCTAGATTCTCCTACCCACAACAATCACAAGTTCACATACTTGGCTAGGAGATCTTACGCTTGATCTAGGCATATCAAGCCTCGGGCTTAAAGGATAAGTTGTAATTTCCTTTTCCTTTCTTGTTCCTGTTTATCTTTTGTACTCTCCTTGCTACTCCTAGGGTTGGAGGCTGCGGATTGGAGAGGGTTGACTTCTCAGGTGGAGAAGGGGACTTCAAGCTACTTCAAGAAGGCTATCGCAAGGGAAGCTACTTCAGAAGGCTGGTGCAACGGGAGTTGGTGCATCTACTTCAAGGGAAGGCTGCTTCAAGGTTGGGCGATTACTTCTAGGTGAAGGCTGCTTGAAGGGTTTGGGAAAAGAAATTGTATTTTATGTAAAGTCCTTGTGAGGTAATAAAATAAATTTCTTTTCAAATCCCGGTTGGGTAAGCAACCGGGTAGTGGATTGACGGCTATAGTATTTGCTATAGTTGGAACCACTCTAAACCTTGTGTCTCCTTGTTCAATATCTTCATCGTGGTTGTTTGAGTTTAATAATTGTTTAAAATCTCTATAAAACTCTATTCACCCCCCCTCTAGTAGTTTTCACTAGTTTCCCCATTTTGGTGTGTGGTCGAGGAATTGCCCAATTTGCAGGCACCTCACCAACCACCCCCTCCTAGTTTCCCCATTTTGGTGTGCGATTGAGGAATTGCCTAATTCACAGGCACCTCGCCGACCACCCCCATAGCATGAGTGCTATATAAAAGGGTAAGATACCCCTACAAGGAGACAGTTTGTTCTGTGAGACACTTATAGACTTAAGAGACCTCTCTCTTCCTCTAATTCCTCTAATAGCACCCTCCTTCTCCTCCTGCCATATCTCTGAATCCCCTGATGATCTCCTCACCGTTCTACTTACTTCGGTCGTCTTCAACTACAATTGAAGCCACCGGTGATTCTGACGAGACCAGGAGGAGGTACCGACACCCCTACCTTTCACTGGGAGGCATGGAAGTCAAGATTCAACTATTGTGTTGAATCATCCAAGAGACCTACTCACAAGAATGAAAGAACATAAGGTTGAAAATGAACATTGGCAAAAATTCCAACCTGCCTCCGACTCTTCTTCTTCACAGGTAGGACCCTCTGGTCTTTTCCTCTTTTTCCAGCCATGACGAGTGTGTATCCATGCTAACATGGCTTCTTACATGGCTCCAATCCATTGACTGGGTCTGGCCTGGTGGCACAGTCGAAAACCAAAATAATTGCTTATGTGGAAAACTCCCATTGGCCAATAATGATTTATTTTTTAAAAAACATAGTAAATCACAGGCTCATCCAATGATGATTAAATTATTTATGAAAGTTGATCAAAAAAATTCAAAGATTTAAATAAAAATAGTTTCAATAACTATGTTTGATTTGAATTAAAAAATATCTAAAGTTTCTAACTTTAATATGCTAAATGTATGTAAACCCTAATTCCTTAGTTTTAATGATCACAATATATTTAAATTATCTTAATAGTAAAAGTCTAACCTATTTGGATAAAAGGAACATCTTGGATATAATTCAATAATAATAATTTAGAGTTATTAAAAATTAGGGTTTTAAGCATTGGAGTGAAAATTGAAATATTGTATGTTATGAATAAGGTGTTTAGGGTTTTTAAACCCCAAGGACATAATTAGGATTTATTGAACCTAGGAGGGAAGATGATATCTCATCTAAGTGCAAGGTAAGTGGTCCAAACTAATTGAACATGAGTAATGTTTGCTTTTATGTATGTTTGTATGCAATGAATGCTATGAATGTGTTATCTATTTCAATTGCTTAAAGTCATTGAATTTACAATGAATTGAATGTAATGTTTGTGTAAGAACCCTGACCTGAGTTTTTGGGTAACCCTATTTTCTGTGGCTTGATCATGTTCTTAGAACCTTTCTCTAATCTTTTTAGATGAAATTAGGGCTTTTTGTGTGCTTAAGTTTCTAGTTTGAGCTTGTTTGGTTGATGTTTTTACTTTCTGTGCTAGTATTAGATCAAATTGCAATTTCCCAGTGAAGAGGGTTGACGTGCCATTTTCCACCTCTAGAGTGTTCCCTCTCGTTATTGACATCATTTATAGGAGAGAGAAAGATGATGTCTCCTTGTTTGAACTCTGGTTGAGGAGTTGACACCTTAAGGGTGATTAGGGTTCCATGCATGTTGGATATCTCGACCCATGTGTATGTTGGGTTATCTCGACCATGGGTCGCGACCTAGGTTTGTTTTGGAGGGTGTCACAGTCGAGACACCTCCTCTAGAGTGTAGGGTCATGACCTAGATAGTCTATGGAGGTCTTAGGTTGAGATGGATGACCTAGCTTGTGTTGTCTCAACCTAGGGTTTGTGGAGGTACTTTGTCTTGACCATGAGGAGATGGTGATGGATGGTACACCCTAGGAGGGTCATGACCGCGACCATGTGGGGGTCCATGGTGGTTGAGACACTACCTAGAGTGTATCACCATGTCTTGCATGCCATGCTTAAGTGGTTGAATGTTGGCCTTTTTAGTGGCCAAGTGTCCCTTGGGTTCCTTAGCATGTTGACACCTCACCCCTTGCTCTCTCTCTTCTTCCATCTATATAACCCCTTATCTTTCCTTGTTTGCAACCATTTTGGTCATCTATCTTCTTCCTCCTTTGCTTGATCTTGGAGCTTGGTGGAGTAAGGAGGTTCGTCCTTGGGTCTTGGGGGATCAGTCTTCTCTTTCCTGTGGTGGTGATCCGAACTCATCTTCCATCCTTGGTAAGTGTTTGTCATCTAGGTTGATGTTTCTTTTGATATCCTATGTTCATATTCTTCTCTTTTCTTGTCCCTAGATCGTAGTTCTTCAATGGTGGTCATTTTGGGAGAGAAACTCCTCATCACAAGGGTCATAGACCATGTCTTGACAAGGTACACCCAAGTGTAAAGAGGAATTCTCCTCTCTTTCCCTTTTCTCTTTTGGTTCGGCCAAGAGCTTCTTTGTAACTTCCTTTGGGCTACCTTTGGCCTTGGTGTCTTCTACTTCTTGAGGTGAGGGTGGAGCTTTTGGTGAAGCTTCTTTAACCCTTTTATCATGTGTTTGGAGCTCTTGATCTTAGAGTTTGGAGCTCTTGGTGTTTTGGCTTGTGACCATGAAGGTCTTAGATCGTGAGATATGTTGATGGTCGAGATAGTTTGGTTGAGACAGTTTGGACGCGATGGAACCCTAACCTTGTTTTGTAGGTGCTACATGATCTAAGGGGTTGGTCATGACATGGACCATGGTGGGAGGTCGCAACCTGTGTGGGTAAATGGTCAATATGGGGTGATGGTAGGTGGTTGTGAAGCACATATGAATACATAATGATATCCATGCATGAACAATACATAGACATGCATAATGTTGTTTTGAATGTTATCTAATCAATTCTAATAATATTTCCTAATCTCTTTGCACTCCAAGATGGTGGAGGGTGATGATTCTAGGGTTGTTGGTTGAACATAGCTTTGTAAACCCTAATTGGCTAAAGAGGAAACTCTAACCCTATAATGATAACTGGTCTGGCTTATTTCTCTATCATGAAAGGATTACAATGTTATGTGATTATCTCTTTCTCTTGCTTATCTAACCATGCGTGTGTTATGAGCTTAATAATCATAACTAGTTATGAATTGACTGATTTGCCTGTCGAAGTGCAAATTGTTCATGGAAATTTCAAACCCTTCTACTTTCACATAGACTGGGAAACATGACCCTTCCCTCTACTATAAATAGAGGGATACAGGGGGCTTCTCTAGACACACAACTTAAAACATCAGTTTCTCTGCAAAGTTATTGTCCTCCCTGGTTGTGGTAATTGAGAGAGCCCAAATAAGTTCTACCCATCTAGGAAAGAATAGTGACAGAAAGACAACTACAGAACAATAAATGATTGTGGGAAAGTATGTTAGTGACTAGTACACCGACAGAAGGGGACAACTCCTTCTAGTTCATTCTTTAGGACAACTAGAATTCTCGGTGATCCATGTGAGCTTCTATAGGGGCGGGAGTCTTCTATTGCTTAGGAGGACGAATGTCAACCGTAGTCCGAGTCAAGACCAGGAGCTACACAAATGCCATTGAAGAAAGGTGGTTGAAGACCGCACTTGTTGTGAGGTATAGTCAATGAGAAAGCCTCAGGACCGAGTATAACTTCCTATAATGATCTTTCCCATTATATAGATATTGATGCGATCTGTTAGTATGGATTTATGGGCAAGTAAATTTTTTATTTCCGCTACCTACTCCGACCATGTAAAACCCAATAAGTGCTATTAGAGCCACGCCAATACTCTATGTTTTGCGATAATTGATATGATCGAATTTTGGTTTTACTATCTTTTATTTATTGCATACGATGCAAATATTTAAATGACTAATTTGAATATACAATTAATATCACATGATTTCAAACTAATATATACATATATGATGTGGTATATATGCAATTGATATGTGTCGCCCTAAAACAGTTTTGATGGTGGATGTGTAGCATAATTATGGCCTATAAAACCTATGTGGATGTGTGTGGTTGGTTATGGTTGTTTACATCTCTCTCTATGCATTGAGCCCTCTTCTTTTATTCTAAATGTAACTCGAGATTCTCTACTACCTTTGCTCCCCTCAAATGTAAATTGAGGTTTCACAAAGATTATGTAAAATAGGAGTAGCTTTATTTCTTGTTATGATGAAGTCTGAAGATGACCGCTTGATGGACTGAGACGATCAACTAAGGAGCAGTTGGTGGACTGATGAGAAGCCCAGACGACCGGACAAGCCGAACGTCTGGAAGAGCCAAACGATCGGCTAGAGGAGACCAACCGACCGACCAAGAGGAGAGTCGACTGATTCAATGGTTGAACCAGTCAACCCAGATTGGCAAGCACAAATCTTCATCAATTATAGGTTGCATGTGATGTAGACCTTAGATGACCGTAGTTCCTTGTGGCACCAAGGAACTACAATAGGATGGCCATAATCATCACTTTATCATTATTGCATGTTTTTGTTTGTGGTATATAGCATGCATATGATATGTACTATATATGTGGTGATTGGATACATATATGTGCATATACAAGCATATTAAAACCACTCAACAAACATATTAAGTTGGAAATGCCTTTCAAAAATAGCACACATAAATAGCTTGATTGATTAAGTGTGGGCATGCCTTCACGTGGTGCACCATCTATCTCGTGGAAGTGTGATGATGAATAAGTGGGTCTGCCTTCATAGGGTGTATATTCATTCTGTTGGCTTTTGGGTTGGACTTAACAAGGTGACCTTTATCGGATCAAGCACCATGAGGCATAAAGATGAACATGGCAAGGAGTTGTGCATGACATCTATCTAAGAATTGCATATGATGCAATTGGTAAATGTTACCTACCTTAACTATTGATTATGGATACTGGCATTGGCCGGGTAATAACTCAATTGTTTTATATCTTGGCTCACTAGAAGGTTGTATATTACAATGCTCCAAATTGATGGTGAGGGCTATCAATTTGATCAAAATAGTGGGAGAAATAATTAATAAAAAACCTAATTAATATCATCAATTTTCAAATCAAATCAAATCAAAAGAGTTTTGGACTAAAATTGCAAATTTCCTTTTTATAGATTAAATGGCTACCAACAACAATCACTTTTCATTGTGATTGGTTCTAGAGAAGGATAAGCTAAATGGAAACAACTTCCATGACTGGTTTAGGACGTTGAGAATTGTTCTCACTCAAGAGTGAAATCTCTATGCCCTAGACAAAGTCACTCAAGAAATAAAGCTACTCCTTTTGTCTAGATAGTTGTTTTTCTAACCAAAAAGTTACTTCTCTAGCTTCTGGGTAGTGATATTTTAGTTACCCGTGTGGGTATTAAAGATAAACCACATATATATATTTATATTTATATATATGCATATATAGATATAGCTACAATGGGTATAAATGTATATTGTGTGTGGGCTTTAGTATATATGTTATTCAGTAAGTGTTTCATACTGTTACCATGTTTTTATAAAAAAATATACAAACATATCAAAATAAAAACCATGATATCTATCTTCTATAATAATGAATTTTATTGGTCTGTACTTAGAGATAACATTCATATAATACAATTTTAAATATGATATAGCATTTAATAAATATATTATATATATGTATATGTGTTCATATTTATGTATGTTTGTGTGTCAATGTATATCTTCACGTGTATATTTATATATACTTATATTTATGAAGCTAACCTTCAAATATTAACTAATATAAATGTATAATATTAACATAATATAATGTCGTTAATATAGTACATTCATTCATCCCGTGGCCGGGGGGTTTTGAACCTGAGACCTCTCGGTCTTACATCAGTACTTTTACCATCTGGGTGCCATCTCTTTGGCATAGTACATTGATATCTTTATTAATAAAGAAAAAATACAATGTTCAATAATCACAACCTGAGCAACACAAGCATCAATTTGAATTTTATATAGATGTCTTATTTTTAATCAATCAAATATTTTTGTTGTATTAATTGATAATTTATTTTTATTGGTATATAACTTGTATAAGTTTCCTCAAATGAGTAACATAATTGGTTTTTGATGCACTTGTCAAGAGTTTGGTTTACTTTTGCCTAATTTCATGTTTTCTTGTTGCCTTTTTTATATTTTTTTTGCAGGACGTGAAATTAATATGATAACTTTGTCCAATTTGATCCTCTCTGGTTTGGGTTGATTAAGTCCAACTTTGGTTTCTATTGGCTCAAAATAAGAAAAATTACAACAAATTTGTAGACAATTCAAACTGATCAGACAAATGTTAGCATTCCAATTCAGTTCCAAATTGTTAAATTTTGCAACTTACATGATGCTCCAGTTGTGCTCAAACCCACAACATATTTCCTACAAACCAACAAGCTTACTAGGCAGGACAAGCGACATGTTCCAAATTCACTATGAGTCATAATATATATCTGATTTATCTTGAAATCTCCTAGGTCACATATTTATATGTGTTATGGAAGGAATGGGATACAAAGGAAATTTTATCAGCGTAGATATGATTAGGTTTTGTCAGAACAATATGATTGTAGTTTCTAATGGTTCTTAAACACTACAACTTATTTTTTGATGTTTTGAGGATATATCAGACAACAATGGTTGATACATTTCACTGGTGTAGTTCAATTCCAAAAACATTGATTTAAATCCTCTGATTCTCCAAAAGGGGATTGACCCCACAAGTGACTAACGAGTCGACATGCTTACCAATTAAAACAATTGACAAGTGCCAAATATGCTATGAGTTTAAGTGTATGTAGGATAGTAACAACCTAAATATACATGTGACAAGTGATCCTAACATCAACATAAAAACACACTCCAAAGTTTGATGAGCCATGATGAGAAAGTCTTAAAACCAGGCTTCTTTGTTCTGATGACAATCCTATTCTTCTTCACATCTATCATAACCATTGTGGTTTGCACTTATTTTGAGCTAACACATCCAGAATTCTCAATCACACATGTTATAATATCCTTTAAACTCTCTGGCCTCAATATGTTGATCTGGTACAAGATATAAAATATGTGCATCCATTCCTATCTAAGTGGGATAAAGAGTACAATAATGAAAAGCACCAAGTGAAATCTCAACTGCTCCATGCAATTGAATCTAGACATGCTCTTATGGTGACCAACTATTCGATGGACTTGAAATGTCTAGACGAAAAATACCAGAAGCAATATGATATCATTCTTTTGAGGGAGGCAACAGACCTAAAACAACAATTACATATTACTTGGCTCAAACATGGAAATTTGAATACAAAAAAATTTCATTCTTTTGTTAAGAGTAGAAGACAGAAAAATAATATAATCTGTTTAAAGACACATCTGGATAGTGGGTGACATATGCCATACAACTTCAATCTTTGGTACATTCTCATTTCTTGTCTATGTTTCAGTTTTATCATCATTTCTCACAACAATTCTCAGATAATATATCGTTACATTTTCCTCCTCTGACTACTTCTCAGTTACATAATATAAGAATGATCCCTACTTCTTTAGAAATACTTTTTAATTGAAGATTACGGCCCCAAATAAATCATTTGGGCCTGATAGAATATCCATGGAGTTCTAATTACACCACTGGAATATTATGTCTACTTCGGTCATATCAACTGATCAGGATGGCATCTTGGCTCATCCTCTTCCCCCATCCTAATGTCAAGCATCTATTGTCCTCATTCCAAAAGTTGATGTAGTAAGGAAATGTTCTCAGTTGAGACATATCTCCTTGGAAAATGTGAGACTCAAGTTAATTTCTAAAGTTCTTGTTGAATGCCAAAAACCATTCATGAATATCTGGATATTTTAGCATCAAACAAACTTCATTCCTGGATGTTATATTACAAGTAATATCATTATGGTAAAAGAGATTATATACAACATGTGTATCAACCAATCTACAATATGCATGGCTATCAAGGTGGATTTTTGTAAAGGTGTTTGACATAATGTCTTGGGTCTTCATACTTGACACTTTGATTAAACTTGGGCTCCCTCATAACGTGATCACATATATTATGAACTCTATAATAGGTATTCATATTAGTATCTTATGCAATGGAGGTAAACTAAAAAACTTTAAGGCAAATTGGGGTCTTCATCAAAGAGATCTGCTATCACCATATATTTTTGTATTATGTCTCAATATCTTGAGCCAAGTAATTGAAGACAAAGTCACTCAAATTTCTTGTAAGTCTATCAAACTAGACTCTCAAGGACCATCTGTATCCCATTTTTCTTTTGCTGATGATATTATTATTTTTGCAAATGCTTTGCTTCAAAGTATGGAAACCATTTTGAGTTGCTTTAAGCTTTTTTTAGATGTTTTTGGTCAATCCATTTCATTGGATAAAAGTGTTATTTTTGTGATAAGTCTGTACCTCAACCATTAAGAGTCACTATTGCTAATACAACTTCTATGACCATGGTGGACGATCTTGGGAGATACCTTGGTATATGAATCTTGCATGGCAGAGTCAGGAAAACTACATATGCATATCTTATGAACACCATATAGACACAAATATTTGGTTGGGATTCCCATACATTAAACCTAGCATGGAAGATTGCTCTTGAAACATTAGTACTAAGTACGATTCCAACATAAACTATGCAAACCACTGTAATTCCAATGCAAATTTGTGATAACATTGACAAAATGATTCGACAATTCATTTAGAGGAGAGATGAGTCTCAGAGTCCTTTATCCTTGGTTTCCTAGGAGCAAGCCATTTCTTGAAAGGATACTGGAGGCTTGGGTATTCCTTCTATGCATGTTTGGAATGAAGCTCTACTTATGAAAACAACTTGGCAAGTTTTAGTAGAGAGATCATCGGCTTGGTTGTTTAGTCTTAAACATAAATACATATTGTTTATGAAAAGAAGGAATTATCTATCAACGCCATTCTGGAAATGAGTTAAATAACTATAAGATACCATAACTTCAAACAACACAATTGTGGTTAATAATGGTTTACTGGTTAATGTAAGGTTTGATCCTTGGGTTCCTAATCCCAATCTTCTAAAAGATGTGATTGTTCAGCCAGTACCTCCAGAACATATGGTATCAAAAGATCATTCTTTGGTTAATTGTGTTGGTGACTGGGATGTATCTTTCCTACAAAATTATTTGCCAAAAGACTTGTTCATTGCAATGTTAGAATGCCAGTTCCATATTCTAAAAAGGGAGTTGACAACCTATCCTAGAATGGTACTACTACTGGACAATTCTCATCATGGTTTGCATATAATTCTCTAATAATAGGTTCTTCAAGACCTAAGGTGAGTCCTTGGAAGAAACTATGTAGTCTACCACTACCTTCTAAGTATAACATTTTTCTATGGCTGATTATAAATGAGGAAATATTGACATGCATGACGAGAACTCAAAGACATTTCACAACAAATTCATCTTGTCTTTGTTGCATAACAAATACTAAAACACGAACCAATATTTGAGGTATTGTTCAATTTCTAGGGCCATCTAGGGTGGTCTACATATGGAGGATCATTTTTCAAATTTCTTTGTCTTTTAATTCCAAGATTGGTCTCATAATGGCCTACATCAGCATCACCATTTTCTATATTTTTTGCATTAGATTGCTATATGATCTGGCTCAGCTGAAATGGGTTCATCCTTTAGGTTCAACAAGTATCTACAATGTCCTTATCCAGAAACTTTGGAATGAAATTGCACAAATTAAAAGTCCTTTGGATTATCTATTGAGTCTACTATTGTTACTACTACATATATATCAGTGAACAATATATTATGGTTACATTCCCCTTGGGGCTGGATCAAGATAAATGTTGATTCTTCCACCATAAATGACAGATTTTCTGTAGCAGCAGTTGCAAGATCAAACTATGGGGCTTGCTATCAAGCATGGTATGAATCATTCAAAGCTAATTCATTCACTGCACTGCATGTAGAATTATATTTCATTATTTTTGCACTTAAACATGTGTGGTTACAAGGTTAGGAGAGAATTATAATAGAATGTGACAGTACCCAGGCTGTTTCAATCATAGAGGATGAAGACTTCTAGTTTCCTGCATTCAATGCTTAGAAATTTAGTATATGCACTTTGAAATCTCAGTTGTGGATAGTGCAAATAGCCAAGATTCATTGTTCAATGAACACTAGACCAGACTTCATTGCGAAATCCCAAGCAAATAGTAATTCAACATTTATGACTCAAGAAAGTCCACCATTAGAGTTACAACAGTTACAACAGTTTTACCAGAACCCTTTATGTGATGTAGTGCATTCTTGTATTCCCTTCTGTAATGACTGGATGAACTTTGATTCTTGCCTTATGGAAAGTTAATCTTTGAATAAATAAATTATTCCAAAAATGTAAATAATATCTCTTTTGTACTAAATATTGAATTATTTCCTTCTTTTCATTAAGGAGCACACCTCTTCATACAGGTTTCGTAAAAATTTTATGATGAAACAACTGTCCTTCTCATTTTGTCATACTTCATTATTTTCTACATTTCATTTTAAATTATAAAAAAATAATGTAATATTTTTCTCTAATATCTATGTTTAGATTTATTTGGATATACATATATTTTGGTACATCTAATTTAGATTATTAAATTTAGCGTGACATATGCGTGTGCACATTTGTATTAACTAGTAGTCTAATATACATATATGATAAAGATAGATACTCTTTTCCCATCTCCCACACCCGCAGTGGAGTCTGAACACCTA
The DNA here is from genome assembly GCA_963693085.1 of Alisma plantago-aquatica. NCBI lineage: Eukaryota > Viridiplantae > Streptophyta > Magnoliopsida > Alismatales > Alismataceae > Alisma > Alisma plantago-aquatica. The sequence goes on along the minus strand of OY856411.1, from coordinate 67,525,179 downwards.
GTAGGGTTGCAAACCAACGTAAAATCTGTGATTCGGTTCTGAGTCTTTTTTTTAAGAGATGTCGTGCTTGAAAACTTCGACCACTACTTGTTGGCAGGGCCGACCCATTGGGGTGGCCAACCTAGGCGACCGCCAGGGGCCCAACAAAGATGGGGGCCCACAATTTTATTTTTGTAAACATCTCTTGTTGTAGGGTAGTGTTATTTGGCATTATATTTTATATATTGTTAATACAGTAAGTAAGAAGTTACAATCTAAATCTGTATGCATTGATGCTACTATTTTTTCATATGGCAGTTTAACAATTATAACTAAACTTGTATTTATTTAAATTTGTTAAATAAGTGTATATGGAGGGCCCATTTTTTATCTTCGTCCCGGGGCTTCTAAAATGTCTACAACGGCCCTGCTTGTTGGCACTTATATATATATATATATATATATATATATATATATATATATATATATATATATATATGTATATATATGTATATGTATGTATATATATATATGTATGTATATATGTATATATATGTATATATATACATATATGTATATATATATACATATATGTATATATATATATATATATGTATACATATATGCATATATATATACATATATGCATATATATACATATATATGTATATATATATGTATATATATACACATATTTATACATATATATATGTGTGTGTGTGAGAGAGAGAGATAAATATCATTTAAATTTGGTGATCTCATTACAGACAATAACTGTCTCATTATAAATATGTATCTTCCTATTACAAAATACGTGCACGGGTAACTAAGGTTAGTTACACATGCGGGTAGCGAATGATTTCCCTATATATATCTATACTACTATGAAAAAAAGTAAATATTTCTTTTTAATTACATCAATGCCACCAACCAATCGGAATACTCAATTTCTAAGATATTGAACACTCCTTAATTCTCTCTCTTATCTCCTTTTTTCAAGGATTTTCAACTTTTGTTTCCATTTTTCTTTTTTCTTCTCAAGCGAAAACCCATCCCTACTAAACCACGTATTTATCTCTTCTCGAATATAGAAAGTCTCAACCTCAGAGTCCGTTTTCTTTTGCTCTTCATCCACAAAAATGAATCCCCAATACAAACTCACACACCCAATAACCAACCACGATATTTTCTTAAAACTGTCAACCGTAAGAACTCATATCGCATTTCCTCTTTGTATTTGTTTATTTTCTCACAATATCATTTCTTTTTTTAGTTTGAAATAATAACTCGAATTCAAGAATCTTTACTAACATTTTTTATTTGTAACAATGGTTCCTTTCCACGACGTCAACATTGGGAAGTTAACACAACGTGTGTGTGCCGAATAACACGTTCAGTCTTCAAATGCTTATCTCTCTCTCATCAATGCCTCCCCTTCTTCTGCATTCCGCCAGTTTCTAAAACTCTTGCAATCCAACAAATCTTTGGAATGAAGTAAAACTCTTGTAATCCAACAACACGTTGGAATGAACGAAGTGTCAGGAATAGAAAACTGAAGATTTCAGCAACTCATTCTTAGTTCATACTAATTAATCCAATACTTAAGACTAAAATAATTCATTTTTAGTTCATAATAATTAATTATTGAATCAAGTTATTGTCTAATGTTGTACCCTTTAACAATCGCAATGCATGTCGTATTTTCCTCGTCTCTCTCCTAATAATTTCAGCAACTACCAACCCATTTTCTGCGGTTGTACCTTTTCTTTCTATACTAGCTACCATAAAAAAATGAGTTTATCCTACTAATTATAAGCACGTCATTATCTTTAACTCAAGAATTCTGATCTTTGTTAGCTCTCTCTTCTCGATCCTTGTTTTACTGCTTTTATATTAATTTAAAAAATGCCTTCCTGTTGAAACAATTAGCCACGAACAACTATCAGTCCATAAAACAAGCAACAACACCCCACCACGTTGCCACCTAGTCATACTCAACACTCCTTCAGTTTCTGATTTTAACGGCAACCCGGATTGTCACGGAATTTTAAAAGTCATATTTATTGAGTTGTCGCTGCCTCCTAAAATAATAGTAATTGGAAAATCTGGCTGGTTGCTATTCTTCTTCATCTCCTCTTGCTTTTCCTAATAAGTGATAAGTATGTAGTATGTGCATCTTGTTGTACGAGAAAATATGTATTTGACTACTCACTACTCAGAACCATGATGATGATGTTAATGTTTTTATATATATGATAATGTCTTTCTATTATTTTGCAGTTGTTAAAATTGTAATAGACTTTGAGAAGATACTATTTGGGGTGTTGGGCGTCGTGACACATCAACACCTAATAGTTTTACCAATCTAGTATGCGCCTACAATCAACCGCTCAGCCACACTATAAAGAAACAAACAATGAATATTTTGACAAATAATAGAAATTCTACTTTTTGTGAATTGTTGACAGCATGCATGTTATTTTTGCTCATCAAGTATCAGTAGTGCGTGTAGTGATTTAAAAAGTAATAATCATGTCTACCGTGATGTGCGGTGCATAAGAGAAGTTGTTTGGATCTTAATGTTGGAGTGAGGGCGGTGGTCCAACTACTATTGTCGATCTAACACAATGTATAATATCAGGTGGGGCACAAACTTTCTACATGTGTGAATACCGGACATACATATGAGGATGTATGGTCTTCCGGTTCTAGTTTTAGCCGTCTCTACAGAGTTATTAGGAGAAACCAAGGATGCTTCCACTTGATACTTTAATCGACATGGTTGTATATTTTGATGGCGATTCAAAAATAATAATTTCATTCAAATCCTTTCAAGTGTAATACCTCATCAACAATTTTGCACCAAGCTTCGCATCCTCATCCAACTCTTCATCAAACATACGATCAACATTAAGATTTGTGTATCAATCTTGTGTATCTTGTTCTCTTTTTATTCCTTTTCATGTTACTTTTCTTCTACTTTTTCTTTCTGTCTCATCTCTTCACTTATTTAGCAATGAACTTCCTCTGTATTTTATTTGGATAAGCGCAAATTATATTAAAATGATACTCTTTTCAATCCAATCTCACCGGCACCACATGTTACAGTAGTATTAGCCATAGATTTTTTTTGGTACTTGTGAGTAAATGTGTTAGATTTTACAAATTGACATTTCATGCAATGTAGTTATTATATGATGTCCATTGATACATTATGTGTGATGTCTCTATGCAGTGTAACAGCTCCGTGACACATTTATGGCATAATTTTTACAATTTTTTGTATACTAAATGTGTGGATGGATGTTGGTTCCTTGAATGTTTGTACTTAATGGCTTGTCTTACCACACTTTATAATGTTTATACTTAATTGCTTGGCTTACCACACTTTAATCACAAAAGCACATCAGCGGAGCACAAATATGGTGGTCTCTAGGAAAATGAACCCACTGATGGTCGTTTGAATAAGAATCTTCGGGAACAACAACCTCATTTGTATTACTCTATATAAGTATGCAAACTCCACATATGTCATTTCAATCTTGATATTCCATAATGGAACTATAGTTATCTCCAAACTCTTACGGCGAAACAATTTTTAAAATTCGGAAACAATTTTTAAAATTTGAGCGTGTAATAATCTTTTTGTCAATATTAAAAAACAAGTCATGATAGCATTAAAAAACAAATAGTTTGTTTTATTTGTCAATTTCAGTTTCGGTTATGTATTGTCACTTGGTATTTACCTACTTTGCAGACACGGCTTTTACTATTTTATAACCACACGTGCGCATACAAAACATTTCATCTAAGGTTCAATACTCAAAAGTTGCATTAGAAGGATGGGTGTATTATAACAAAAACTAAAGGTCATGTGTTTTGACCACCAACTATGTTCCAAATTATTTTTCCCACTCTCCCTAATTATCACACATTCTTATTCTTGATTCCTAAATATATATTAAGAAAAAAGTATTTTGTTTTACCAAGTCTAACAAATGTCATCCAAATTCTCTTTATCACACATTTATTAGTGTTCCTATTAGTCATACAATATGATTAATTAAATTAATCTATACCAGTAATTACATTTAGAATCAACTATGTTATATAATGCCACATAAATGTACTGATCAATGTTACTAAAAAAACACACAAGCATGCATGGACATGCTTGACCACTAAGACACAAAATATATCTAAAAATATATCTAATTAAAGTATTATTATTTGTGTTTTTACGTGCATTGGCACGTGTGTTTTCACTAATGTATGTGTGTGTATATATATATATATATATATATATATATATATATATATATATATAAACTGATCAATGTTACTAATAAAAACACACAAGCATGCATGCACATGCTTGACCACTGAGACACATAATATATCTTAAAAAGTATCTAACTAAAGTATTATTATTTATATTGTTACGTGTATAGGCACATGTGTATTCACTAGTGTGTGTATATATATATATATATGGGTATGTATATGCTACCCACCAGGTAGATTTAGTCTTGCTACCCCTGTCTCCCGTGACTTATATTTTTCAACCTATTTACTATTTTGTGCCACCGGCTTCTTCCTCTCGCGTTTCGTCTTGCGTTGCGCCGCACTGCCGCGTGAAGCCCCCTGGCATGAAGCTCCATTGCAGTGCTCTTCCTCTGGTGCTTCTTGTCTTTGTCTAGGCCAAAGAAAATTCAGAGGCAGAGACCGCAATAGAGAGCAGAGATCGAGGAGTTGTGGAGTACGATCAGCCTGCAACCCAGAACAAGCCAATGAGAGAAGGTAGATAGAGAGAAGGAGAAGAACACGACTACAAAGAGTCTAGAGGCCAGTACTCTCCTTCTCAAATCTCTAGCCCACCGCGCTCTCCTCCTCAAATCCCTAACCATCGTGTTTTCTCCATTCCCAATTGCGCGCCAACATCCTGATTCCGTCCGGCGAGCATCTTGATCATACAGATCGCCCTCTGGTAGGCCACTACACGTCTATTCTCATCGGAAGGACCTGTCGACTGGTTTGTGTCTAGGATTTTCCTCCTAAACTTGCTATATAGAAGATTCAACCTATTCTATTCTAGCCAATAGCTTCTCTTATCCTAACAATTTTAATATTCCCTCTTATTTTAGAGATTCATTTGTAGCTTTGTTAAGGACGACTTTTAATTAGAAACGTATCCCTGTTCAATATTCCCTCTTATTCGTTCATAGCTTTCCTGTGTGGTTCTCATTGTAGTACATTGTCTCTATTTACTCTTTGTGTGGATCTCATTGCAGTACATTTCATATGTTTACTCTTTGTGTCGTTCTCATTACAATACATCGTCTCTATTTGCTCCTTGTGTGGTTTGACCACATTTCACTGCTTTCAGTTACTGTCTATTTGGCCTATTACAATGCACTACTTTCAGTTACTTCATGTGTGTCTCCATTACAGTTTACTGACTTTGTTTTACTCTTTGTGTCGTTCTCATTACATTACATCATCTATGTTTGCACTTTGTGTGGTTCCACCACATTTCACTACTTTCAGTTACTGTCTATTTGGCCTATTATAATGCACTGCTTTTAGTTACTTCATGTGTGTCTCCATTATATTTTATTGACTTTGTTTTACTCAAGGTTTGTCTACATTACATTTCCAGCTTTTATTTACTGAAAGTGTGTCACCGTTACATTTTATGTAGGTTTTTGTTTGTGAGGCTGTTACTGTAATGGATACCAGCCTTGATAATGATGCTAGCAATGCTATTATTGACTGTGATGACAACCTATGTTCCTTTTAAATTATTGATTGTGACATCCTATCTGCAGTTGATATCCCTAGGATTGGACTTGGTTTTGGAAGTTTAGATGATGGTGTAGGTTTTATTTGTAGATATGCTGGTTTGATTGGTTTTAATGTCAGGAGCGATGATAATCGTTATCAAGGTCATACTAAGGTTTTGCTAGCAAAAGATTTGGTTTGTGATAAATAAGGTAAAAAATAAGCGTTCTAAGAGATCTAATGGTCTTTTGAGTCCTGCTTTTGAAGATGTTGCTGATCTAAATGACAAATTGTCCAAGAAACATAGACCTCCAGTAAAAAGGTGTGGGTGCAAATCCATGCTTAGATTGACATTGGACAAGTCATCCTCCAGATGGGTTGTAGTGCATTTGTTGAAGATCACAATCATGATCTTGTGGATAATGCTCACCTACGCTATTTATAGTGTAATTCATCTTTAGACCAGAGCCAAAAAGACATGATTTCGTTTTTGAGCCAAGCAAACATACCTGTGTCTAAGAAACTTGCATTAATAGTATCCGAGTCTGGTGGTTATGACAAGTTGACCTTTGCAATTAGATAAGCTCATGGACACCTCAGTGGGAAGAGAAAAGAGTATGTAGATCATAATGTTGATATGGTGTTAGATCATTTTGTAAGCTTCAAAGTCTTCAATTCTAAATTCTTTTATACGTATCAAAAAGATTCTGACAGTTGCTTGACACATTTGTTTTGGTCTGATCCCATCTCTATTGATGAATGTGCACTCTTTGGTGATGCCATTGTATTTGATACCACTTATCGTACCAACAAGTATTCTATGGTTTTTGGAATTTTTGGTGGTGTCGATCACTATCGCAAAATAGTGTTATTTGCTTCAGCCTTGTTGGAGGATGATAAGTATGAGTCATCTCTATCGGTTTTCAATCAATATTTATTCTCTTTTGGCAAAGAGGCGGTGTCCATCATAACTGATCAAGACCTAGCAATGAATGCAATGATTATTACTGCTTTTCCATCATGTAAGCATTGTTTTTTGCAGCTGGCACATTCTACAAAAACTCCCTTCTAAGCTTGGTGGAATACCTAACAAGGACTAGATCATTAGTGCTTTGAATGATTGCGTCTAGAATGTAGATGATACAAACAATTTTGAATAGAGATGGAGTTCTGTAGTTGAAGAGAATGGCTTATTGTGGCAGCGGGTGCTTTTTTTGTAGGATTCCTTCTTTGCTGCCATGAGGACAACCCAAAGAAGTGAGATCATTAATACATTCATTAGAAGCCATGTCAACAGTAGAAAAACACTCTTTGAACTTGTTTGTAGCTTGGATACTGCTTATTCTCATGTGCGGCAGATAGAAAATTTCAAGGATTTTGATGACGAGTACATCAATCTGCCTTTGGCTTCATTGTGGCCTTTGCAGGAGCAAATGAGAGGTATATACACCAAGTCTATTTTTAAGATCTTTTAGTCTGATGTTCATTAAAGTATGGTGTACAACATGAAGGAAACTTCTGATGAAGGTGTGTTTGCAATATATCGTGTTGGTGGTTCTATTTGTCCTCGTGTTTTAAAGAAAAATTCATCTATTGATATGCTATCTTGTAATTGTTTCATGTTTGAATTCAAAGGAATCCCATGTTGGCACATTCTTGCTTATCTAGAGAGTTGTGATTTTTGCACTCTTCCTGTACATACATATATATGAGGTGGACCAAGGGATATATAGATCACCCTTTGGTTTTTGTCAAAGTCACTATTATGCATTCATCCACTAGGAGTACACTTCAGTTGGTTTCTACTTGTAATTCAGTTGTAAACATAGCGTGCAGGAACAATGCTATAGATTTGTGTCATGAAAGGATCATTACCTTTCAAAAGGAGCTATTAGAATTAGATGTTGGTGATGTTGGTGTAACTGGATCTAATACAACTTCTTCTTCTACTGTCAAGGTCAAAATTCCTAGTAATTCCAAAACCAAAGGAAGACCTAGAGCTAGTGATGTGCTCTATAGATTTGGAGTTGAAATTTCCCAATCGAAAGTGAGACAATATAAAAACTGCTTACGATGCAGTGTCAATCATGATAGAAGAAACTGCCCTTCAAAGAAATAGGTGTGTGTTACCTGTTTTGCAATACAAATATAGTAAATCTACAACATTGTCATCTTATCTTCCTTTTTGGTTTGTATATGTGTAAGAACTGAGTAGGGTTTCTATTTTGGAAGTTGACATGGCCTTCATGATGAAGAAGTTGCTGATATGGTGGATTTGTAATGGTTCTACAAGATTTGGACTTATAATTCTTCTGCTGCTATGGTGGATTTGTAATGGTGCTACTATTTTTGTAATGGTGCTTCTAGATTTGTAATGGTTGCATTAGATTTGTAATGGTGCTTCTAGATTTGTAATGGTGCTTCTGGATTTGCTATGGTGGATTTGTAATGGTGCTTTTGGATTTGTAATGATGCTTCTGGATTTACTATTTAAAATTTGTAATGATGATGCTAGATTTGTAATGGTGCTTCAGATCAATTTTATAAAATTATTCCTTTTGATATGTGTTTGTATTGGTACTTCAGATCAATTTCTAATGGTTGTGATGGATTTATAATGGTTGTGTTGGATCTGTAATGGTTGCGTTGGATCTATAATTGTAGTGCTGGATTTGTAATGGTTGTGTTGGATCTATAATGGTTGTGTTGGATCTATAATGGTAGTGTTGGATCTGTAATGGTTGTGTTGGATCTGTAATGGTAGTGCTGGATTTGTAATGGTAGTGTTGGATCTGTAATGGTTGTGTTGGATCTGTAATGGTAGTGCTGGATTTGTAATGGTAGTGCTGGATCTATAATGATAGTGCTAGATCTGTAATGGTTGTGCTGGATCTATAATGGTAGTGCTGGATTTGTAATGGTAGTGTTGGATCTGTAATGGTAGTGTTGAATATGTAATGGTAGTGTTGGATCTGTAAAAACATGCCATGCTACTACATTATGCATACTATATGCAATAACTTAGCCTGCCTGAGCTGTCATCAATACATGTAAGAACAACACAATCACATGACCACTCTTAATGGACAAAAGTAGCTTCCATAAATCAGCTACCAAATAGTTTACATGCAATGCATCTGTTTAGAAAAAGCAAATCTCTCTGTATGGGTGGATGGATGAGTAGGTGCACAACCCAGACTTATGTATGTTGCAATTGGTTAGAAGAAGAATTGGAAACTACTATTGGTGACTCATTTATGATGAACCATCAGATTCAATACAAATTGACTTTGAAACTTTTACATAAGATTGCAAGTTAGATGATCCAGACTTCAAGTGCATATTAGGCAAGACATGGTGGTGGCGATTAATGGGGTTCGCCAGAGGTCATGCTAGAATCCCAACTATATTCATGACTACCTAGAAGATAGAAGGGTTTTATAACTTGCATACCATACCATTATAGGTTCCCTACTATTGTCCTTGCACATGAAAGCTCATTGAACTTGTAATTTGTAGGTAGTTGAATGTAAGAGGAAAACGGATGGCTAAGGAAGTTGAATGCCACAATCTGTATCTTCTACATCCAGTCTGTATTATAGAAAATCACCCTCCATTACATTCCTCTTCCTCCCGTTATAGAGAGGCTAGCTCTCCTTACATGTGATCCTTTCTAGTTACAACATAAAGATTCTCCTTGCAGAATGTAATACAAAATATAGCCAACACAGATAACTTACGGTAACAGTAGCACAAAATAAACATATGCATAAGCATCTAATTCAAATTTACACATAAAAAAGATGTTTCGTTACAAGCATAATATGTTTATACATTGCAATTTGATCGCTGCACCAAAGTAACAACTTCAAACATTATAGAAAACTAACTTCGATAAAGTCACAATTAGTTTTGCAAATCAGATGATTACATCAACTAGAACTGAGCTTTTGTCAAGTCACAGTTAGTTTTGCAAATCAGATGATTACATCATCTAGAACTGAGCTTTTGCACATCAAAGTCACAAGTTCAAACATTACAAAAAATATCATTTATTCTCTTCCCCCTTTGACTCTTGCATTTCATCAATGTCTCCCTTTGACTCTTTTATGTCTTCAACACTTCTCTTTGACTCTTGAATTTCATCAATGCTCCCCTTTAACTGTTGCATGTCTTCATAGCTTCCCTTTGTCTTTTTTATTTCTTCTACACTCCCCTTTGACTCTTGAATTTCTTCAATGCTCTTTAATTTCCCAAATATCATCATCATGTAAAATATGTCACCTATTATTGCCGCAATGTCTTTGTTTGTAAAGGTCATACTATGACCTTTAACCAAGCATTACAAGTATTTCATAACAAACACACCACAATCCACCTCATTTTCTTCCTATTATGGGCAGTCAACATATTCAACTTTCCATTTATACATTTGGCTCCCTCTATCCAACAGTCCTCTTAAGTATGACAATAGCCATCCAACCTAAAACAAAATAACAAATTTATATCTAGAAGGAGATTTAAATGCCCTAAATTTCTATTATAAATTGGGTTTTTAGAAAGAGAGTTAAATGCTTGTTACTTACCCATCTTTGCACCTCTCTCTTGTAAGCTGAATTTCTAGAAAGTGAGTTAAATGCCCTGAATTTCTGTTGTATGAAATTAGCTTCAAGCAGATGCCAATGTGTATCATTGTTCAGAATAGTAAACAATGAATCCATCTTATTAAAATCACATGGTCTAATGTTGAATAGATTTGGTAATTCATTTACTATCTCCCCTGTAATTCTCTATACACCCATGTGTATTTTGTGTTGCAAGAAACACAAATTTACATCAGTAAATAATTTACTCAGGCAATGCCATTAGTACACAAATTTACACAAATCCATCTTACTGGGATATATGTTTTCAAGGAATGTCATTTGATTTGGTTCTTTCTTTTCTTACTTGAAGTTGCTTTGAGCATATACACAAAGTAGTACATCACATGTTCATTACACTAACCATTAGTACACAATTTACATGAAAATTTATATCTGTATTAGATCTTGAGGTGTCAACATTATAGGAAGTTCAATCATTTGGCTCTTGAAAAGCAGCCTTGATAGTTGTTTTCCTGTGCACCATGTGTCATCCCCAAAATGCCATCCCCTTCTTGACATGTAGAACAAGTTTTTGCCCAATATGTTAAATAAGGTTGATTATATGTATATATCACATAATTTTTCTCTTGTGTTCTCTTACACTTCATCGATATTCTCCTTGAAGTTCTTTACTTCTTTTTTCCACTGATCACCCTTGAAGTGTTCATATCCAATGAAGTTTGCATTCCTTTCATGTATATGTGTTAGATTACAAGGATTATTAATATTTTTTGTAATGCATGTCCTATAATACTCATGGAAAGAGGAACATAGAAAAGAAAGATATGTAATACTTACCACTGGCTCCCTTCTAATCTTTACATTTTCTTCAATGCTTCCAAGTTTTGAATTTAGCTTCTTTTTCTTCTTGGAAAATATCTCCATTTCCTTCTTTTCTAGTGCAGATGTTTCTTGTTTTTCTACTACTGGAGCTTCTTTTATTACTGGAAGTGTATGTTCTACAAAGCTTAAATGTAGTGGAATGAATTGCAGTGATTCCTGTACAAAGATCAATTGTCTCTTCAAATTTGTGTTCTCTTCCTCCAATTCATGAACCCTCTCTTTCAACTTCTTATTTTCCTCCATTACCTCTACAAAACTTGTGAAGACATTCATTGTGCACATCTCCTTGTGCTTTTCTAGATCATCCTCAAGACACGTGATTCTATCTACCAAGTTATCATTTCCTGTGGCAGGTTCTTCATCAAACTGTTTTCTTTTTCCTTTGACTTTATACTCCTCCTCCCTTATTGTATACACTTGGACTTGCAGTGTGGGAACTTTTTTCCATGTTATGTAAAATAGTATATCTTTTAAATATTTTATCACTTCTTAATCGTCATTGTTGTCAACCTTCATCTTTTTTTAGAACATGTATGGACTGTACATAGAAAATTTCAATGTAATTACATAGATGTATTGTTACACCCACATCCCACAAATTACCACTAATCATGAGATTATGGCATAAGTTTGAGGATTATACTTAATACAAATTTCACTCCCAATTTTTTTCTTTCTTTTATTTCAAACTCTTTGTTTTCTCACATTCAATTACATAAAAAAACTTTACAAGAGAATTAAACTTTGATCACTCTAATATGACCTCAACATTAATGATACACACCATACATTCACTCTATTTCTTACACTTCCATGTACATATGACATGATAATCAGATACATACTCTATTATTAAGGAATCAAAGTTACACAACATCATTAACAACTCTCTCACTACTCTACAAGGGACCCAGAGTGACAAGGACTGATTGAACTTAACTGAACTCATACTAAACTCCTGTGGTAGATCTACTCCGATGCATTGACCTTATTCATGTCCACGTGATTTCTCTAAAAAATTGTGAGTAGAGGGGTGAGCCTACTCGCTCAATGAATGAGTACTTCAAAGAAATAGTTTAAATCACTTATATAATTACAAATATATTGTTGAGCAACTGATATTAATTTTAACGACAATAATCTTTAAAGAGACTAATCATTCACAAACATAAATATGGTACAACACTCTAAACATATAAAAGAGTGAATCAATACATGAACATGCTTCATTGATCATAAAGGGAACTAATATTTTAGAAACATATAAAAAATAATTGCATAACTGCACACACTTATTTAACCTCTCATTTATCTTATTATGCCCTGAACCTGATGGAGTTTCGCAACGCCACTAAAAATCCTAGAGATGATGAATCTCTAAGTTTAGCCTTGCTTGTACTATGGTAAGATCTCCACCCACGTGTGCTAAGATACACGGAAGTCTTATCGTAGTATAGTTTAAGGGTCGGATCCATGGGACAACGGTCTTGTTTAGAGTTTAACAAGATGGAAAACATTTTAGTCGTACTTAACTACTTAACAGTTGATATTTAGATCAAAAGTTTGATTTGGTTGTTTAAACTAGGTGCGAGAAAAGTAAAAGCAAGAAAGTAGAAATTAAGGTTGTAGACAATGATTGAAAACCACTAGGATGGTGTCGGGTTTCACGCCACTACACATGGATCACCAACATGCAACATAATAAAACGACCTGCAAAGAGAATCTAATCAGCTAGTATCTTCGTAGACTTAGTTTCCTTTCAGATAACTAACTACGAGGAGTGTGAAGTATTGCAACACCAGCCATCCCCTAACAAATGGTCACTTGCATTGCATTACTCCTTCATGAAGTGTGTTCCTCGACCTTACCAAGGTTGCACTTTCATACATCAATTGATTCCATTTCATAATATGAAAATGCAACGATGGGAGTGAGTTTACTCCACTCATGAAAGCACTCCTAGATATCGAGACAGACAAATGGTGACTACATACATCTAGAACCAACATTCAATCGATATTCAGATCTAAGGGTACAAACGTAGACAATTTATACCGATAGACAATAAATAATACAAGTTGATGATCAAGAAACAAGCATTCATTAAACGATTGATGTGGAACCGAAAAGGAGAGTATCTCTATTGCAAACAGCTGAATTACATTGCATGGAATGAAAACATGGGTAGAGGGGCTACTCCTCGCACCCTAGTGAATGGGACTACTCGCTCATATCAAGGGCAAAGAAGGAGGCGAGAAGAGAGAGAAAGAACGTCATCTCCATGGAAAAGGCAAGGTTGAACCCTTGGTGAAGAGAGCAACGATCTTCGCACTTCGTGGTTGCTTTGATGATGGATCTTCTCTTCCCACCTTCTTTGTTGTTGAGAGAGAAGGTAGCTTGATGACAGAATGTGGATCTCAGACCGGCAACCTTGGGGTGATGGATGAAGTATGGAAATGCTCTGGAACTAGAGAGGCAGTCTTTTGGCGTCTGAGAGTTCCCCCCTCTGGGGACCCCTTTGGGTCTTATTTATAGGCTTAAGTGGAGCCCAAACGGTCTTGAACCCGTTTGGGTGCTGAACCCGTTTGGGTGTTGAACCCGTTTGGGTGCTGAACCCGTTTGGGCGCTGAACCTGTTTGGGTGCTGAACCCATTTGGGCGCTGAACCCGTTTGGGTGATGAACCCGTTTGGGTGCTCGCCTCCATGCGGTCTTCAGGGTCGTTTGGCCTTATGCGGTCTTGGGACCGTTTAGTCTTCATGCGGTCTCGGGACCGTTTGGCCTTCATGCGGTCTCGGGACCGTTTGGCCTTCATGCGGTCTCGGGACCGTTTGGCCTTGAACGATCTTGGGACCGTTTGGCCTTGAACAGTCTTGGGACCGTTTGGGGCTTTTGTAACAATTTTTTTGTGTTTTTCTGCAAAGATAAAGAAGAGAAAAGTTAATCTATTGATGTGTCAACAATAAGGTAAAGAGTTAATGATTCTATCTAATTTATCTAAGAAAGAGTATGGAAAACAAGGGAAAACCAATAAAATAACATCACGAAGTGAGAGGTTATCACCCCCCCTAACTTAGAGTCTAGCTTGTCCTCAAGTTAGATAGAGCTAAGGCATGCAGTGGCGAGGCGATTTTATTTAGTTAGGGTTCCCATACTCTTGTTTCAATTCTCAACCTGAGTTCTCCTCAAATCATATCGGGTCTTATTTCTTGCCTTGACTCTTTCAGGTTTTTGAGAGATGCATGGGTCTCACGTTCCTTCCGTATCTCGTAGCTTGCATTGGGACCACTTTTATTTTGTGCATATTGTTGACTCTAATCAGCTTTATACCTCTCTGAAGAACCTATCGGTAACTAGAGTGGGTATGAGGGTTGGCTAAAGGCTTAAAGTGTAACTCTCCCTTTTTGTGGGAGAGGGCTTATCTATGCTTTTAGAGACTCACTACCGGGCACGACACATCTACCTTCATGAGGGCAGCTGAATGTACCGGCCGGGTGAGCTCTTTATCAGCCTTTTCTTATATTTGGAGACCTTAGGATCCCACTACCAGGCACGACACATCTTCCTTCATGAGGGCAGCTGAATGTACCGGCCGGGTGAGACCTTTATTGGCACTTCTTATAAGTCCTTATGCATGGCACAACTCTCATGTTTTTATTCAACACTCTGGCTTTTATTCAAAAAACTCACAGGCTTGGGATTTGGGGATTATTTTGGAATTTATTTTGGGCGACCAAGCCTCTTTTATTTGAGGAGAGAAAAGTTGTTCTTAGAGTTTTTCAACATGAACTTATTGTGTGGTCCGCTTGCAAGACTTCTTAATTCAGAAGTTGCTTGATACCCCTCTCATCCTTGAGAGCTCGACTTATTTATGCCTTGATATTCACCTGTGGAGAGTCAGATATAGAAGTGAAACAAAAGCATGAAATCCCAAGGTGGAGAGATATTATTAAGTCGCCATTGTATGTCTAAGTGCTATTTACTTTTGAGGACTAACCTGATTCTAAAGTTAGCTGAGGGTGACTTTTATTCTAAAGATGATTTTTTTTTTAGGGAAAGGAAGCTAAAGGTGTAACGGAAACTGAGAAAATTTATACAAAAAAGTAGGAGAAGATGGAGAAAGAAGGATATAGAGATGATACCTCGCCCTTGGCTAATGTACCACCCCCCCAACTTATCACGCACTCTGTCCTCAGAGTTTCAAAGTGATAGGTGGAGTAGTACGAGGACAAGGGCCGTAGGCTAAGTTAATCCTGAGCTTGCCCCTGGTGCTTGAAGGAGTTTAGCTGCAAATTGTCCTCGCCGGGCGTGATAGTCTACGTCAGTCATATCCTCTACTGGTTTTTGAAGAACTATGATGGTGTACATCCAATAGAGGACATGGAAGCTGCAGTCGTTGGATTGTCGAATTTGTTGGGGACACTTGTGGCTGAAGGAAGGGCAGTGAAAATGTTCTTTGTCGTAAGCTTTTGTGTGCTGACTTAGAAAATCGATTAATTTTTCAGCACATTCTTTTGCCACTACCTCCGTGGGCATTTTTGGCATCACAACATAATTCTTCTGTCATGGATTGTACTGGCTGTCGGAACTGTTATAAGTTGTAGTTGTTCCTTTTGGTAGGTTTTTTGCCAGGAGCAGCCAGTGTTCATGATAGAGGAAGGGTAGCATGATGAACTTTGGCATTGTGTGTTGTAGATAGGATATTAGTGTTTCAGCTGCGCCGAAGTGCTTGAGCTTTAAAAGGTCATCCTTCAAATATGGAGACGCCATATAAGATGTGGGGTTATTTTGGCCGAGGAGAAATTGATAAGCGGCCATTAGGCTTACAGAGAGGGATCCTTTAAATTGTAAAGTTTCTCGAAGAGCGTGTGCCATTATGAGAATGTCACCAGACATGAACACGAGTTCATCCTTCTCGGCAGAAAGCCTTAACATGATGAGACGTAGTTCGTAGCCGGAGAGGCCTTTGCAAGCACTGAGATCAAAGTCTGGGAAAGATGGTTTGATGGTAGACAAAGGATCTATGTCGTCTTTGCTTTGCTCGGTTGTTAAGGCCGGTTCCTTTGATTTCTCTGACTCCTTTAGAGTTTGTCGGAAGTGTCGCCGCTGCGGTCGCTGGATAGCGGAGAAGAGGTAGCAAGGGACATCATCTGGTGCCATCGTTGGGTCCTTGAAGAACCGTCTATCACAGACGAGATCCATGGCATAACGTCCTCGCAAGGAATGAAAATCTTCAGCAACCAGATCAGAGAATGGGATTTCTTGGTTCAGCGCTTGGATGTGACGTATGGTGCAGAAAGTGCAATCCCCAGATTCCACGACAGCTTGGACTTGAGGGTTTATTATTTTGAACCAAGGCTGGCTCCAGTCTTGGCGGAGAGATGGGCGTGCAGCCCAAATTAGCTTAAGAAGCCGAAAGGGTATACATCGTGCTTCACCTGCTGCTTCACCTACAAAGTATATTATACCGGCGGGTAGCTCAGCGCTACAGAAGTTATAAACCTTGGCGTCCCGAGCCTCGGTATCGACAAGCATGAATAACCAATGATATGAAACTTGGAAGGGCACGGTAAGATAACATGCTCGTTGTGCTAAACCGGCACGCAGTCATTCGATTGATTTTTTTTGGATGTCCTTGTATAGCAGGCCCATGGATAGGGCAGGCGAGGCATTAAAAATAGGCTGTTGCCTCTTATGACTTCTGTACATTTCTATACAGTTGGCGAGAAGGACACGGAAGATAGACATTGGCATCGTCGACCGATGTCGCACGATGTTGCGGAAGTCTTCTCGTGTCATCTTGTGCTTTGTTTTAGTATTGTGGCAGATAATATCTTCCCCTGCCTTTACATCGTACACGATAGTGTTCAGTATAAAAATATCCTGAGCATCTAATGTGGAGATTGGCCGCCATATCTAGGTCATGCATTTTGTGCAGTAGGGGTGGTGGCGGGGGAAGCTCTTGTGGGTTTGGGGAAGAAATCTGCTCAGGATCGTCTGTGTAATGTTGCAGATCTTCATCGTCGTTAGAATCAGAAGGGGTATCTAGCTCTTCGTCAGTGTCTAGACATACTCATTCTGGTTCGTCATGATCAGGGGGAAAGGGCACCGAGGGTTCATGTGTAGAGAGTTGTTGAGCTGCTGAGGCAGGTAGGATGGTGCTGGTTCCCAGAATACATTGTTCGAACTCAGCGTATGCTACTTCTTTCGCAGCCTCCACCAAAGATCCCAAGGCAGAATAGTTTAGGAATTGGTCCCCATAAGATGAGGTTACGTGCTCATTGTGAGCAGGGGATTTGGGATCTTTATCACTGTCATGGTGATCATTCTGTTGTTTTGGTTCTGTTCCTTGGCGGGGGCCCTCCCCAGCATCATCTGGTTTATCAGAATCATCACTTGAGGAGGTACTGTTGTTGGAGTCAGCCGAAGAATCATAATCTTCATCTTCATCGTCTTCATATGCTGCTGATTTGTCAGTTGTTTTCTTATGTGCTTTCTTCTTGCACTGACGATGGATGGATTGAAGCTCGTCGTAGGCCACTTGCATGTGCTCGTGTGTTTCGAGCAGTGCGTCATGGGTTTCTTTTAAATCAGAATAACGTGCTTCAGTCGAGAGGAGTCGGGCGGTGAGGTCAGTTACTTGAGCTCTTAATTGATTAAGCTCATTGTTTGATGACTCCTCTTGGCGATTGTGTAGCTGTGTGAGGGTGATGTTGATGTCGTCCAAGCGCGTGCTGAAAGCTTTTTGTTGCTTCTTGAGCTCGCGGAGGGTCTCAGGCAGAGGTTGAGTCCGCATTGAGATCCTCTCGACTTGCTTTGCCATTGCCTTGTGCTGGCTTTGAACTCCAAGGACCAGCTCGGGTAAGGTTTTGTAGTGGCTGTCGACATGATCAACTTGCTTAGCCACGAAATCTTGTCGTTGCTGGATTTCTTGGAGGATGCTTGGCATGGCGCGGTTTTGCTCATCGATCTTGGCGACCTGCTTTGTTAAACTCTGCACACAAGAAAAAATAGAATTTAATATGTTAGAAGGGTCGGTGAGGAGGTTTCAGATGGTGTCAAATTGTCGTCCGAATTCCTCACCGACGTTAGTGAAAGGGACCCCAGTAAGGGAAGGGTGGGGCAGCTGGGGTCGGGGTGGAATGGTGGTGGTAGTGTCGTGCGGAAAGGACATTGTTGATGGTCCCCCGAACTGCGTGGTGACTGTGGAAGGGGTCACTAGCGGTGTCGGGGTGGCGGCGGATGAAAAGGGTGGTGTCAAACCCGGAGAGAAAAGTGAGTCTGGTAATGTTGATGGAAAGTTGGTGGAGGTGAAAGAAGTGAATTCGGGCGTTGTAGCGGAAAAAGGGGTGCCCGAAGGGAAGAAGGGTGATGTGGAAAAAGGTGGAAGAGTGGTTGGTTGTGGAAAAATGGCGGATGGTGGGGTGGTGGATGGGGTGGTGGAAGATGGTGGGGTGGTGGATGTTGGGATGGTGGATGGTGGAGTGGTGGCATCAAGATCAATATTTAGACTCATTATGAAAGAGTCTAGTGATGATGTTGTTATTTGTTCCTCTGGGAGGGTTGTTTTCGTTTCGGGGTTGGGTTTGGATGTTGGTGTCCCCGACAACTCTTGTTCCTTCAAAATCCTTCTAGAAGGTCATTTTGTAGGAATTTTTGTTGGTTTTGCTGCCGGGGCGGTTATGCTAAGCTCCGTCTGTCCCATTGTTTCTTTCTTTTCGGTGATTGTGGCCGAAGACATGAGTTTTGCGATCTCGTCATCTGAGAATAGGAGCTTGTCTTTGTCATAATCGGCAAAGTTCTGGTAGTGGGAGTAGCATTCTGAAGGATTTTGCTGTAGGGCAGAAAATGTAGTGTAGCTTGCCATCCTTTTCTTTTATGATGAAGGAGTTCTTTAACGTTTGCTCATTTGTAAGTATGTCGCCCTTTATTTTTGTGTATCTGGGTAGATGTCTATCCATCTTAAGGTATTTGATAATTGATGTGATAAGACCACCCATACATATTTCTTTTCCTAGGGCGTAAGCTGATAGTTTTTGAATGATAAGACGTCCAATGTTGACTGGCAACCCATTTAGGATGGACCAGATAACAAAGAGGTCTGATATGATTACATTTCCTCCTTCTGACCTGGGGAAAAGTGCGCCAGCAAGGATTTTGTGAAGTGTGCGCACTAGACGCGATTGAATGTTTGATGCTTTACATGTTTTTGCATCATAAACTGGTATCCCCGTTAAAGATTTCCAGAAGTTGTGTTTGTTGAACTTGGGGTTTTCTGTGCCAACAGCCTTGGCTTTCTTCAGTTGCTCTTGGTTATCTATAAAGATTTCATTCAGCATATTTTCAGTTATGACCACTTTGTTGTTGAAGATTCTGGTGGATATTCTACTGTCACCACCGTCCTGTGCTTTATCCAAAATGTCTACTGCTTCTTTAGTGAAGTAGGTGAAGAATTCCGTTGTAGGCTCAATGTAAGAAGATTCGGTGACAAAGCAAAGTCGGGAGAGATTGGAATTGTCAAGCAAAGTGAGGATTCTATTTTAGATCCCCATTTTCATAAGTACGCTTGGGCAAATGTACTTTGTCAGTTTTAGAGTTTGTTTAATGGATGGGAGGGTATGGATGTGAATATTTTCTGGTGGTGGTGCTGTGTTGGTAATGGGGGGGAAAATAGGAACGGTAATGGTGGCAGGGGTGGCGGTGATGGTGGTGGTTGGTTGGATGGAGGAATGTGGAATGAAACCTGCCAGGGTCTGTTCCCTTGAAGTGATAGGGTGAACCTGCTTCCTTGCCCTCTTCTTCGGTTGTGGTGCTGAAGTGGTTGCTTGGGCCTTCCTCTTCCCCATGGACTTTTTCGGTAGGGGATTCTGCCTCCGGTGAAGGCTCATATTCCGAGGGTTCGTCAGATGAGATTTCTTCGACCTCCTCTTCAGAAGGTTCTTCGGCTAAGCAGTGGTTGATGCGTTTTATCTCATGCATGACTTTGATCAGGTCCACCTTTGCTGGGACCGTTCCAGTCGTTTCATAGTGGTCAACGATTTGTTGAAGCTTCGCCCGGTTAGCTATTAATTCCTCCTTTGTCCAAAAAGGATCGTCGGATGTTCCTGTTGGTAGCTTTGCAGGTGAGGCCATTCTGGAATTTTTGTCAAGAAAAACAAGAGTTAGAGTTCTGAAATTTGAATTTAAACAATTTTATTAGAATAGAACAGTATTATTGAGGTTGGGTTGAAGACCGTTTGGTTCCAAACGGGTTATATATACATATATATATATATATATATATATATATATATATATATATATATATATATATTTTGAAGACCGTTTAGGACCAAACGGTTTGGAGACCGTTTGGGCCAAATGGTCCTTCGTCCAAACGGTTTCAAGATCGTTTGGCACCAAACGGTTTGGAGACCGTTTGGGGCCAAACGGTCCTTCGTCCAAATGGTTTCAAGATCGTTTGGCACCAAACGGTTTGGAGACCGTTTGGGGCCAAACGGTCCTTCATCCAAACAGTTTCAAGATCGTTTGGAGCCAAACGGTCTTTCGTCCAAACGGGTGCAAGATCGTTTGGCACCAAACAGTTTGGAGACCGTTTGGGGCCAAACGGTCCTTCGTCCAATCGGTTTCATGATCATTTGGCACCAAACAGTTTGGAGACCGTTTGGGGCCAAACGGTCCTTTGTCCAAATGGGTGCAAACCCGTTTGGAGCAGACTGTCGGGAAGACGAAAAGTCAGGCTGCTTGGCGGCGAGGGACGGCAGGAGGGAGGCCGAGGTATGCTCATCGGCGGTGATGACGGCGACGACGGCAGTGAGAACCGCGAGAGTCATGCTCTACCTGTTAGCAGACTGGTGAGGGCAACGACGGCGGAAGAAGAAGATCAGGGAAGTGACGATGAGCGAGCAGCCACGAAGTGCGAGCAGAGGAACGGAGCCACGTGCAGACGACGGCGAAGTTGTAGGAGGAGACGAGAACGGTGGTGAGATGGTTAAGGTTTGCTCGAAAAACGAAGGTGCGCGCGGGAAGGATGACAAACTGGAGTGAAATAGTGAAAGCGAGAGGACGAGATTCTAGAAGAGAGAAAGGAGGGTATGGAGTGTTATTTATAGGATTTGGGGGGGCGTCCTTACAAATTCCCGAAGTCAAACGGTTTCGAGACCCTTTGAACTCCAAACGGGTGTGAGACCGTTTGAACTCCAAACGGGTGTGAGACCGTTTGAACTCCAAACGGGTGCGAGACCCCGTTTGAACTCCAAATGGGTGTGAGACCGTTTGAACTCCAAACGGGTTGAAGACCGTTTGGGGAGGTTTAGGTTTTTGATGGTTTTGATTTTTATATTTATTTTGGTTATGTGGATTTTTTATATTTTCCAAGGATAAACGAAGAACGATGATACTCAGGTCTTGGGCTGCCTCCCAAGTAGCGCCTGGAATTAACGTCGCTGGCTCGATAAAATTCTGCTCTGGCTATGCTGATATTATAGGATCTTGGATCTCTATAGTTTGTCTTGGCAATTTGTCTGCTGGAATGTAGTATTTTTTTAATCTATGACCATTGACGGTTCTTTCTCCCCCGATATCATCAAGGATAATAACTGCTCCAGTCGGGTAAATATGTTTGATGGTGAAAGGCCCCGACCATTTTGTGCGCAGTTTCCCAAGAAACAATTTTAGTCTGGAATTGAATAGGAGAACCTTAGCTCTGACGATTATATCCTTTCTTTTTATGTGGCAATCATGCCACATCTTGGTTTGTTCTTTGTAAATTCTTGCATGTTGGTATGATGTCATTCGTAGCTCTTCCAATTCTTGTAATTGAAGTTGTTTAGATTCACCGACACTTTTGAGATCAAAGTTCAATTGCTTGATTGCCCACCATGCTTTATGCTCGAATTTGACTGGTAGATGACACGACTTTCCATACACCAATCGAAACGGTGTTGTTCCAATTGGTGTTTTGAAAGCTGTGTGATAGGCCCATAGAGCATCAGGAAGTTTGGTAGACCAGTCTGTGCGGTGCCTATTAACAGTTTTTTCCAAAATGGCTTTGAGTTTCCTGTTAGAGACTTCCACCTGTCCACAAGTCTGTGGGTGATAAGGTGTGGAAACTTTATGGTTGAATCCATATTTTCTTAATAGTGCTTCAAAACTCCGCTCCAGAAAATGAGATCCGCCATCGGATATTATTGTTCTTAGAACGCCAAATCTGGGGAATATTATTTCTTTAAGCATTTTGATGACTGGTTTGGAATCACAAGAAGTGGTCGGTAGAGCTTCTACCCATTTCAAAACGTAATCCACAGCAACTAGAATGTACGTGAATCCATAAGATGGGAGGAAAGGACCCATGTAATCTACTCCCCAAACATCAAAGAGTTCGACTTCTTGCCACATATTCAATGGCATTTCATTTCGTTTGGTTATTCCTCCGGAGAGTTGGCATTTGTCACATGATCGCACATATTCATGTGCATCCTTTGCGATGGTTGGCCAGTTAAAACCAGATTGAAGAATTTTAAGAGCGGTTTTCTTAGAGCTCATGTGCCCCCAGTAGGGCCTGAGTGACAGTGCTCTAAAACTGGGATGATTTCCATTTCTGGAATGCATCGACGAAAAAGTCCATCAGTGCATAAGCGGAACAGGTAGGGCTCGTCCCAGAAATACTGCTTAGCGTCATGAAGGAATTTCTTTTTGTCATGATATGATGCAGACGGATGGATGATTCCTGTTGCCAAATAATTCACAATATCGACATACCAAGGAAATCCAGTAGTAATCTTCATCAGTTGATTATCCGGTAAAGAGTCTTGAATGGGTATTTCATCGGTGTCTTTAGCTTCAATACGACTGAGGTGATCTGCGACGACATTTTCAACCCCACTTTTGTCTTTAATCTCTAAATCAAACTCCTGAAGCATTAACACCCATCTAATAAGTCGGGGTTTAGCATCTTGTTTTTGGATCAAGTATCGTATAGCAGAATGGTCAGTATATACTATGACTTTTGACCCTATTAGGTAAGACCGAAATTTTTCAAAAGCATAGATAACTGCCAGGAACTCTTTTTCGGTGGTAGTATAGTTCCTTTGTGCCTCATCAAGCATCTTGGAGGCGTAATATATGACATAAGGCTTTTTTTCGATCCTTTGTCTAAGAACTGCCCCTACAGCATAATCGCTAGCGTCACACATAATTTCAAATGGTTGTGACCAGTCAGGTGCTCTTAGAATAGGGGTAGAGATAAGGGCATTCTTCAGAGTCGTGAAGCTATCAATGCATTCTTGGTCAAATATAAAATCTGCTTCTTTGGTCAGTAGGTGAGTCATTGGCTTTGCTATCTTTGAAATTTTTTTTATAAATCTTCTGTAGAATCCTGCATGACCAATGAATGCCCTGACTCCTCTAATGTATTTAGGTGAATTAGCTTTGAGATGACATCAACCTTTGTTTTATCCACTTCAATCCCTTTATCACTTACTCGAAGTCCTAGGACCACACCTTCAGTCACCATAAAGTGACATTTTTCCCAATTCAAGATCAAGTTGGTGTCCTCACATCTTTGTAAGACTTTTTCCTAGATTGAGTAAACAGTTATCGAAAAAATCTCTGTATACAGAAAAATCATCCATGAAGACTTCCATGATAGATTTTGTTAATCCGGCAAAGATAGCAGTCATACATATTTGGAAGGTTGCGGGTGCATTACATAACCCGAAAGGCATTCTTCTGAAGGCATATGTTCCAAAGGGACAAGTGAAGGTTGTTTTTTCTTGATCTTCAGGATGGACTGGAATTTGGTAAAATCCTGAATATCCATCAAGGTAACATAAATTTTTTTGGTGAGTGAGTCGTTCGAGAACTTCATCCAAGAAAGGCAAGGGGAAATGATCTTTCCTTGTTGCTTTTTTAAGTTTTCTGTAATCGATGCACATTCTCCACCCAGTTACTGTTCTAGTAGGTACCAATTCATTCTTATCATTAAGAACAACAGTGGTCCCCCCTTTTTTAGGGACCACCTGCACGGGGCTTACCCATTGAGAATCCGAGATTGGGTAGATGATACCCGCTTTCAGAAGTTTGAGAACCTCGAGTCGAACTACCTCTTTGAGATTAGGGTTCAACTTTCTTTGATGTTCCCTTGATGGTTTGAATTCTTCCACCATAGGCAATCTGTGCATGCATAAAGCAGGATTTATACCCGTCAAGTCAGTCATCTTATATCCGATAGCTTTCTTGTGTCTCTTTAGTTCATCAAGAAGTCTGTTTTCTTGGTCCACCTCCAGAGTGGAGCTGATAATCACTGGACAAAGTTTCTCATTGTCAAGAAAGACATGTTTGAGTCCCTCAGGTAGGGCTTTCATTTCAGGAGCCTTAGGTGGCTCAGTTGTTTCTATAATGGTGACAGCCTTGAGTTCTTCAAAGGTGGCCATTGGGGCTTCTTCAACTTTTTCTAAGTATTGAAGGCATTGTTGTACTAGTTCATTTGCCGAAAATTCTACTTCCAGATTTGTCAAGGTATTTTCCAAATCATCGGAGGGTTCAGACATTTCTAATTGGGACATTTGATATATAGCATCCAGGAGAAAAACTTCCTCTTGAATGCTTGGACCTTTCATGCTGTTGAGGACTCTGAACTGAAAAGCTTCCTTCCCAAGTCTCAAGATAATAGTTCCTGCTTCTACATCAATAATTACTCGGGCAGTAGCTAGGAAAGGTCTGCCGAAGATTATTGGGTATCTTAGGTCTTCTTGTATGTCCATAATAACGAAATCGCACGGAACATAAGAATTCATTCCTATCATGATAGGTATATCTTCAATAATTCCAAGGGGAGCAGTTATGGTAGAGTCGGCTGACTGAATTGTCATTGTCGTAGGTAACAAATCAGTGAAGCCTAATCTTTTACACATAGAATAGGGCATAATGGATATGCTTGCTCCTATATCTACTAATCCCTTCTTGCTGGAGCCATTTCCAATTGAACACTGAATACCGAAAGAACCTGGGTCCTTTTTTTTCTTTGGCATTTTGTTAAGAAGAATATCTGAAGTGGTCTGAGCTAGTTTCACTGTTTCGTGCTCTTCTGTCATATATTTTCTCGACAGCAGGTTTTTCACGTATTTGGCCCAAGCGGGCACTTCAGAAAGAGCATCGAGGAATGGGATATCAATGTATAGTTTCTTCATAGCTTCTTTGAATTTTTGGAACCTAGTGTCCATTTTGGTTCCTTTCAGCCTGTCCGGATAAGGAATTGTGGGTGGAACTTCTGGCATTGGTTCCTTTTCTTTTTCTCTTTCAGTAGTTTTAGTAGATTTTTCCTTTTCATGGGTTAAGCTTCCTGTTGGGGAAAGAATAGCTACATCATCATTATCATGGATGATTCTAGTGGTATCAGGAAGGACACGACCAGACCTTGTGGTGACAACATTCAGTTGCTCAGGTCTATTTTGGTCATGCCTTGGGTTTGCCTCTGGTTGCCCAGCAAAGGTACCTGCTGGTGGTTTCAACTGAGCAGCAATTTGTGCTAATTGGGCCTCTACATCCTTTTGTTGAGCCTGTTGGTTCGTAAGCATGGTTTGCTGAGATTGTAGCATCTGTCTAATAAAAGATATTTCATCAGATGGTTGGGGAGGAGCACTCCTCTGTTGATATTGAGTGACTTGTTTCCCTTGTGGTTGCTGTGGAGGTGCTGTTAACTACGGTTGTTGTGGCTGCTGCAACTGAGGTTGTTGCAGCTGTGGGTGCAGTCCTGGATGGGTATATTAGTAAGAGGGATTCCTAGGATAATTGGATCATTGGAACCCACTTCTATAATTCCCCTGATTTTGGTTGAAGTTATTCTGAAATCATGGTGGTTGTCTATTGAAAGATCCACCTTGTGTTTGTTGTTGTGGATTGGCAGTTCCTGCAGGATTTCCATATTGAAAACTAGGGTGGTTTCTTGGTTTGTCTAGATTGTAATACACCTGGCCAGGTATTGAGTGAATGGAGTTGACTTGCTCTGGCATTTGGTCCTCGGGATGTTCAATAATGGGTTCATATTGTGGCACTGGTGGTTGTAGATCCATCATAACATTGTATAACAGACCACATGATAATGTGGGATGATCAGATGCATGCCAGGATTCACAAGTTCCAGTAGCTACTTTTACTTGTTGAACCTGAGAGCTTTTCTTCTTATTGTATTCTCCGAAGGAAGTTTCGAGAGCTTGTTGCTTGTTAGCAATAGTCTTCAGGGCTTCTGCAATGGCCTTGAGTTCCATGGATTCTTCAGCCTTGTAGACTTTAAGAACTCCCTTGGATTGGTTAGATGACCTTCCCCAATTGGATTGGTTCTCGGACCCTAACGTAACTATATTCCAAGAATCTTCATAGTTCTTCCTCATAAAATTTCCTCCAGATGAGGAATCTAAAAATTGCTTGATATCATCACTCACTCCTCTATAGAATGTTTCTATCAGTTGATTTTGGGATATGCCATGGTGAGGGCACTTCCGCAGGAGTTCCTTGAATATTTCCCAAGCTTCCGCAAGTGTTTCTCTGGGTAGTTGGGCAAAGTGGTTAATCTGTCCCCTAATCTCATAGGTTAGTGAGGGTGGAAAGAATTTCTCAAGAAACTTTTCTTCTAAGGGGGTCCAAGTAGTGATGATAGGATGCCTATCTAAATCATTGTACCAGCTTAGCACTCTTCCAGATAAGGTGAAGTGGAAGATGTGTAAAATTATTGCTTCAAGGGCAACTCCTGCTTGAGGTACAAGTCGGCAGAGTGACTTGAATCTCTTAAGATGGTCCATGCAATCATCTCCAGGTCCTCCAGAGAAAGAGATGCCTTGCATGATCTGGATCCATTGCATCCGGATTTCAAAGTTTGGTATGTTAATAATCGGTGGTCGGACTGGGTGATCATCTTCATAATTCTTTGGGACTACGTAGTCCCGAAGTTGCTTGTTTCTTAACGCTAATTGAGCAGCAGCATTCTCAGCTTGGATGTGGGCTTGTTCCTCAGCTTGAATCTCGGCTTGCACTTGAGCACGAGTGTCAGCGATGAGTTGTGCTCGTTGTGCAGCTATGGCGGCGTTAACTCTTTCCGCAATGAGGCGTTGTTCTTCAGCCATCTATCTGGCTCTTTGGCGGTTAAGTCTAATCCTTCGGTGGAAAATTCTTTCTACCTCAGAGTCGTACTCTGGTTCAGGGGAGAATCCGATGTGATGCGGGGTTGGCATACACATTTTCTACCTGAGTAGAAAGAAATTCACACGGTTAGATGATGGAAAGAAATGAAGAAATCAAGAAGATTTGGAGTAGTTATCAAGAAAAAGTGTAAAATCCTAATCAACCAAGAAGTTGTTAAGTAAAAACTAAAACGTTCCGTTGTCCCCGGCAACGGTGCCAATTTTTGATGGAGTTTTGCAACGCCACTAAAAATCCTAGAGATGATGAATCTCTAAGTTTAGCCTTGCTTGTACTATGGTAAGATCTCCACCCACGTGTGCTAAGACACGCGGAAGTCTTATCATAGTATAGTTTAAGGGTCGGATCCACGTGACAACGGTCTTGTTTAGAGTTTAATAAGATGGAAAATGTTTTAGTCGTACTTAACTACTTAACAGTTGATATTTAGATCGAAAGTTTGATTTGGTTGTTTAAACTAGGTGCGAGGAAAGTAAAAGCAAGAAAGTAGAAATTAAGGTTGTAGACAATGATTAAAAACCACCAGGATGTTGTCGGGTTTCACGCCACTACACATGGATCACCAACATGCAACATAATAAAACGACCTGCAAAGAGAATCTAATCAGCTAGTATCTTTGTAGACTCAGTTTCCTTTTGGATAACTAACTATGAGGAGTGTGAAGTATTGCAACGCCAGCCATCCCCTAACGAATGGTCACTTGCATTGCATTACTCCTTCATGAAGTGTGTTCCTCGACCTTACCAAGGTTGCACTTTCATACGTCAACTGATTCCATTTCATAGTATGAAAGTGCAACGATGGGAGTGAGTTTACTCCACTCATGAAAGCACTCCTAGATACCGAGACAGACAAATGGTGACTACATACATCTAGAACCAACATTCAATCGATATTCAGATCTAAGGGTACAAACGTAGACAATTTATACCGATAGACAATAAGTAATACAAGTTGATGATCAAGCAACAAGCATTCATTAAGCGATTGATGTTGAACCGAAAAGGAGAGTATCTCTATTGCAAACAGTTGAATTATATTGCATGGAATGAAAACATGGGTAGCGGGGCTACTCCCCACACCCTAGTGAATGGGACTACTCGCTCATATCAAGGGTAAAGAAGGAGGCGAGAAGAGAGAGAAAGAACGTCATCTCCACGGAGGAGGGAAGGTTGAACCCTTAGTGAAGAGAGCAACGATCTTCACACTTTGTGGCTGCTTTGATGATGGATCTTCTCTTCCCACCTTCTTTGTTGTTGAGAGAGAAGGTAGCTTGATGACAGAATGTGGATCTCAGAACCGGCAGCCTTGGGGCGATGGATGAAGTATGGAAATGCTCTGGAACCGGAGAGGCAGCCTTTTGGCGTCTGAGAGTTCCCCCCTCTGGGGACCCCTTTGGGTCTTATTTATAGGCTTAAGTGGAGCCCAAACGGTCTTGAACCCGTTTGGGTGTTGAACCCGTTTGGGTGCTGAACCCGTTTGGGTGCTGAACCCATTTGGGCGCTGAACCCGTTTGGGTGCTGAACCCGTTTGGGTGCTCGCCTCCATGCGGTCTTTAGGGTCGTTTGGCCTTATGCGGTCTCGGGACCGTTTAGTCTTCATGCGGTCTCGGGACCGTTTGGCCTTCATGTGGTCTCGGGACCGTTTGGCCTTGAACGGTCTTGGGACCATTTGGGGCTTTTGTAACAATTTTTTTGTGTTTTTCTGCAAAGATAAAGAAGAGAAAAGTTAATCTATTGATGTGTCAGCAATAAGGTAAAGAGTTAATGATTCTATCTAATTTATCTAAGAAAGAGTATGGAAAACAAGGGAAAACCAATAAAATAACATCACAAAGTGAGAGGTTATCAGAACCCACATGAGGTGTATCACAATATGTGAAAGAATCGCAGCAAGATACGATCTCAATGTATAAGGCTTAGAAGCATGCCCGGGTTTCTAAGACTATCTCTTGAGTAAGACCCCATATGTAGTGGGCCTCGACATGTCTACCTCTCGATGGCTAATGGGAGTGGCCGGATATCTCAGACTCCACCTCTCAACCTGGGTACTCAGGTGGTGAGTCAAAGCCCTCAGGCTTACTGTGCATCAGTGGACCTACTGACCACTGATCACTGCAACATGTAACACAGGTACCACCAGCATCCCCAGTTGGTGTTGGGTACCAGACAACTGTAAGGAGTTTTCTCTACTAGTCAAGACCCCCACACCCTACTTGTGTGCCCCAGCTTACCTCAATCTAGAGTACCTCCAGTCAAGAAAATGTTTCCTCCCCACAGTGTAGGACTCATCCTTTGAAGATTCTACAATGATCAGAGCATCTAAATGTCTAATTCACTCTTCAAATTCACAATTCAATCATCACATTAGCATATCTTAGTTCAACTTTGTAAACTATTTATTTCATAAACCATCTGATAACATTTACCACAACTGAACTATTAAGCATAACTACATCTCATATTGAGAAACATTAATATCACAATACTTGATTCACTGAACACCCTATCCTTAGGGTTTCATTTACCTCATTCACTAATCACATGACTCGCATAAGGATTTAATACATCATAACGTCATTGAATAAAAACTACTCTCAGAAGTTCACATATAATCAAATATATATATGAAATCATGTAATGAACTGAACTAGGGTTTCCACGCCATTCAGTTGAACATCATACATCAAGAATAACATTGAATCAAGATTTCTATTTGCAAACCTCAAACTTTCCATTTATTTAGGGTTTCACCCTCTTACTGATATATCAAGCAAACATTAATATCATCAAATTAAATCCAAGATCTTATATGACATATCTGTAATACGCACACAAATAAAACAATCATTCGTAACCAAGGAGATTCAACTACGCAAACTTCTTTATTCAAATATACAACAATTTTAGTCATAGCTGAACACCCTAAATTTCAGTATAATCATGTAACCTTTCCAATTATTTTAAGAATTTTCATTTAGATGGATTGCAATAATTTCTAATGTGATTTCATAATCTAAAATTCATCACAATAGAGAAATAATCCATTTCATATCATCTTGCAAAAGTTAGATCAAAAAGGGTAGTTTAGGGTTTGTAGTCACATACAAACAAATAAAGATTATTGATCAGTTAACTCATTTTCATGCAATATATTATTTAAAGGAAGTACCCACTCACCCTAAGGTGTGAAAACACCTTAAAAACATAGCCCATCTTTGAAAATCTCGAATCCATAGAAAGACCCTAGAAAATTAGCACTTTCTTCTTCCTTTTAACCCTAAAGAAGGTATGTTGTAGGTAGAAGATGAAGATCAGAGGTTAACCCAAACCTCAAATTCATTGGATTAGAGATTCTGAGCAAGGTGAAATGAGGCAAAGGAAGAATCAATGGTTAAAACTACTTACCAAGTCGAATCTGTAGCAACCCCTTTGGATTTCCACCGTTCTTCACGTTCTTCTCCAAAAATTACCCCAAAAATCTCCTTCTAGGTCACCCTCTCATTGAATAAGGTATATGAGATGATAGAGGGTTGAATTAGGATTCCAACACACATTGTTTAGTTAAAAATAGATAAGTACAACACGAGATATGATCATTTTGCGATTGGTTGTGCTGGGCGGCATTGGTCGCAGTCGCAGCACACGACGCAACATCACAGTCGCAGCATAGCATTGTAGTTACATCACCGATGCAATGTTGTGGTCAAATCACATGACACAACATCGCAGTCACGGTACACGACACAACGTCGTGGTCGTGACACTTTGTACATTAAAAAGGGCATAACTGTATCATTTTAACTTTGATTTGGTTCATTCTTTTTTCTGTTAGATTCATAATTAAATTTTCTACAATCTTACAATATTATTTTGATAGTATTCTCAAATAAAAAATTATTTATTAATTATTTTCTCTAATATCATTAACTCTTTCTTGCATACATGTTTGAGTTAATGCTATAGTATGCTTAAGTGATGATTATGAGTTGCCCAAATAAGTATTAAGGTTACTAAAGTTAATATAAATCACAACATATAATATTACTAATAAAAGCATGACAATCATTTATATTATACTAAAGCTCTAGGATTACCAACTACGCTAGGAACAGGTTGTAACATGTAATTTGCAATACAAATAACATTTATGTAACAGAATCTAGCATTTTGCAAGACAAACAACATTTTTGTAACATAGACAAGCATTTTGTAATACGAAATCAATCTTTGTATTAGAAACAATGATGTTGCAACACAAACATGAAAATTGTAACAAAGACAATGTTTCAGTAAGTCAAGAACAAAGTTGGTAATGGGAACAAATCTTATATATAGAAAACAAGTATTTTGTAATAAAGAACAATCGATTACTACAAATTATACTGTAATACAGACAATAATTTTGTAAATTTAAATTGTATTTTGTAAGAACACAAATCCAGTAATACAAACATATAGCTTGTAATGGTAACAAATTTTCAGTAATATGGAGTTTTACCTCATCTTTTCCTATTGGTAAAAATTCTTTTGTCATGTTCACTGGAGTTTCCCATTTCTTAACCCTCAGCTTTGCATTCTTGTATTTGGGTTCTGTAATGTTTTTCATCTACAGTACCTAAACCTATATTCATTCTTTTTTAGTTAGTGCATTTTCAATGTATTTCCTTACTAAAGAAGGAAAAACACAAAAGTAAATCTGGTTTTCATACTTACATATAAGCACACCATACAACCAATGGCATAAAGGGTCTTCTTCATCGTTATTTCACCCAATCTCCTTGCCATAATTTGTTCATTCATGAACTCCATCCACTGGAAAATTTGCTTGTCTACCAGCTCTTCCCATTTTTAGGGGTGGAGTTGTTGTCACATCT
Organism: Alisma plantago-aquatica; assembly: GCA_963693085.1. Lineage (NCBI taxonomy): Eukaryota > Viridiplantae > Streptophyta > Magnoliopsida > Alismatales > Alismataceae > Alisma > Alisma plantago-aquatica. The sequence continues at coordinate 67,492,860 of OY856411.1, read as the reverse complement.
TTGAGATAGTGTAAGATATACAACAATGCATTGTATCTTGTGTCTAGTACAAGGAATGTGACCATGAGGTACAACATCCAACACCTACACATGTTTTGGAAATCAACCTTAGAATCACCAGTCATCATTCTTTGCCATGTCTTGGCAAGGTTTTCCTTATAAAGCAGTTCCAATTCCTTAATCCTTTTCTCCTGCAATGTCTGGTTCCTACCTACCTTATTTTTCATTTTGGAAAGCCTTTCCTCCCCAAACATCTCATGTCCAACCTTCCTAACCACCTCTGAGTTCTTAATTGGCACTATATCAAAGCCCGCAGATGGTATTCCTAGAATGACGCCAATGTCTTCAACTGTCATTCTCAATCTTAAACCCTTCGACATCTCAAACCCATCACCACCCACAAATTTCTCAATGATGTCCTCTAAAACTCCAGTCTCGGCTTTTAGCAGTGGCATATTTATTAGGGACAAATGTTGTAGTCTTCATCATTTTGAGCTGTTTCTCACTAAAAATCATTCCATTCCTAATTTGGACGTATCCATTGATGTAGCATTGATGATTTATAAATTGAATTTCTGTATTTTGTAACAAAAACATGAAAATTGTAACAAAGACAATGTTTCAGTAATTCAAACACAAAGTTTATAATGGAAACAAAGCTTATGTATACATAATAAGTATTTGCAATAAACTATAATATAGACAAGAATTATATAAATTGAAATTGTATTTTGTAAGATAAACACAAATTCAATAATACAAACGTAAAACTTGTAATGGTTACAGATTTTCAATAATATGGAATTTTACTTCATCTTTTCCTACTGGTGAAAATCCTTTTGTCATGTTTACATTTTATCATTACATGTTTCTCTGACAGAATACAACTAAGTACTTTGTATTACAAAAGGTTCATTTAGGGTACACTTATATAGTTCTTGTTACATTAACTCCATTTGTATTACAACATGGCAATTCTCTTTGAAAATATGACTTGCATGCATAAACACAATATACAACATGAAACTTATTTTCCCATCAATAAAATTCTATTTTAATGAAAGGTGTAAGAAAAATATCGATATCAATAGTTGTTTTTTAAGGAGAAAGGTTGAAGAGTATAAATATAGTTCACTACAACAATGGATTTTACCTTTGGATTTAATGACCAATCCTTTTCCCTTCATGTCAACTATCTCTCAATTACCACCTTCCTTTATCTTCTTTCATTTCATCAGCACTCCTCTCCTCATTAATTTCTTCCTCATTATCATTTGAATCTTTAATTGCTCCTCATGTATCTTTTTAATTGTTCCCTCATATGTATGAACCCTTTATCATAACTACCAAAAGCTTCTGGCGCTTTGGGAGCTTTCTTGACAAAGCTAGCCTCGACAAAATCGTCATCATTGTTAGCCCTACCTTCATCTTACACATGAACAGTGGGTCCTTTGACAACACCCTTCTTTTCTCCCCCTTTCTGCATGCCCTCAATTTCCCCATAATAGTGATTTGAACGGGAAAAGAGGAAGGATGAATTGAGAACAAAGGAAGGTGGAATCTGGTTGAATGGAAAGAATGGAATGTGGAGGACGAATCAGGTTCAATGGAAATATAGGGTACCTTTCCTGCTTACTGGCGATTTCAACCAGCAATGGAGTAGAGCGAGGTAGATTCCCGCCACAGAGTCGAGCCTTCGCTACCTCCTCTTCGTTGGAAACTCCTACGATGACGAACATACCTTAGAAGAATCTTCTCCACAAGGAGAACCTCTTCTTCGTTCCTCCCCAACGAAATTAGGAAGGACTGGGTTTTAGGAAGGAATGGGTATTAGGAAGAAGTCGGTGGCACAAAATAGTAAATACATTGAAAATTGTAAGTCGCTGAAGGCATGGGTAACTAAACTAAATCTACACGCACGGGCAGCATATACATATCATTATATATATATATATATATATATATATATATATATATATATATATATATATATATATATATATATATATATATATATATATATATAGAGAGAGAGAGAGAGAGAGAGAGTCAGGCTAGAATACAAATGAGTGTACAGATCACGTTGTACACTCCAATGGTGTTTGCCTATCTAACCATGTTTTTCTAAAATTTAATCCATTAATCTTGATTGTTACAATAATAATAGGTCACATACAAAATTTGAGCTCATTTGGATGAGTGTAAGTCACTCATCCAAGGGCAACAAAATCGACGTACAAAACTAATTTGAAATGCCTGATTTTTGCCTCCTTTTAGATGCACGACCTATAAGTGTCCAAATGAGCTAAAATTTATTATATAGTATGTTCTTAAGATATTTAAGAAGATCAACGGTTTAGATTTTTCAAAAAGTTATTTCATCTTTAAAAATGATTGAGGTGTACGGTGCCTCCAGTTTACTCAAGTGTACACTCGCCTGACTCTCTCTCTCTCTCTCTCTCTCTATATATATATATATATATATATATATATATATAATGCAAAAAAAGACGTTTTGGATTATTTATGCAATTTTTACCAACATTTTATCAATTACAAACGCATCCTTTGTACCTAACAAAGCCCCACAGAGGGGTTGGATGCAAGTTTCTCCATTATTATTTTTTAAATTAGTCATGCAATTTTTTTTGACATTTTAATAAATTACAAATGCTTCCTTTGTTCTTTAGAAAGCCCCAAAGAAGGGGTTGGATGCAATTTTCTACATTATTTGTTTAAATTATATGTTGGTCCCTTTGTGTTTACACCACACTTTTGTCTTTAATTTTTTTTAATTACATATTATATTAGGAGACTTATATATACTAATATGTGGATGCAATTTATTCTATTGTTTTTTCAATTCACATATCGGTCCTTATGTGTGTACATCATACTTTTTTCTTTAATTTTTTAGATTATATATTGTATTAAGAGACTCATCTATACTATATAAGACAATCAGAGGAGGGGGTTGGTTGTGATTTTCCCTATTATTGTTTGAAAACTCATACCGGTCCATGACTGGACACCACAATTTTATATTTAATTCTTTAAATTATATATTATATTAGGAGACTCATAGATATTGTATAAGAAACTCTTTGGAAGTGGGTGGATGCAATTTATCTATTATTTTTTAAATTTACATACTGGTCCCTATGTGTGTACACCACACTTTTGTCTTTAATTTTTTGATTATATATTATATTATGGGATTCATCTATACTATACAAAAGGTTTGTAGAGGGGGTTGGATGAAATTTCTCCATTATTTTTTGAAATTATATATTAGTCCATGTATGTTTACATCACACTTTTGTCTTTAATTTTTTAAATTATAAATTGTTGTAGGAGGCACAGCTATACTATATAAGAAAGCCATAGTGGGGGTTGGATGCAATTTTCTCTATTATTTTTTAAATCACATATTGGTCCCTACGTGTCAACATCATACTTTTGTCTTTAATTTTTTAAATTATATATTCTAGTAGGAGGCTCGTATATACTATATAAGAAAGCCCACAGTGGGGCTCGGACGCAATTTTTCCATTATTTTTCAAAATTGCATGTTGGTCCTCGTATCAACGTCACTTTTTTGTGTTTAATTTTTTAAATTATATATTGTAGTAGGAGGCTCATCTATAATATATAAGAAAGCCCAGAAGAGTGTTGGATTTAATTTTCGTCATTATTTTTTAAATTACGTACCGGTTCTTGTGTGTGTACACCATACTTTTATCTTTAGTTTTTAGAATTATATATTTTAGTAGGAGGTTCATCTATTCTATATATGAACGCCCCAGGGGGGTTGGATGTAGTTTTATCCATTATTTTTTTAAAATTACATATTGTTCCATGTGTGTGTACACCACACTTTTATCTTTAATATTTTAAGTTATATATTGTAGTACAAGGCTCATCTATACTATATAACAAAGACCCAGAGGGGATTGGATGCAATTTTCTCCATTATTTTTTGGAATTACATAGTGGCCCCTGTATGTGTGCACCACATTTTTGTTTTATATTTTTTAAATTATATATTACATAAGGATGCTCATCTATACTATATAAGAATGCTTGCAGAGGGGGTGGGATGTAATTTTCTCCATTATTTTTTAAAATGACTTATTGGTCCTTGTGTGTGCACACTACACTTCTGTCTTTAATTTTTTAGATTATATATTATATTAGGAGATTCATACATACAATATAACAAAGCCTATTGAGGGGGTTCGATACAATTTACCCCATTATATTTCAAAATTACATACGCATCCCTGTATGTGTACACCACACTTTATTCTTAATTTTTTTTTAAATATATTATATTAGGAGACTCATCTATACTATACAAAAAAGTTCACAGAAGAGGTCGGGTGTAATTTTCTCTATTATTGTGTACATCACAATTTTATCTTTAATTTTTTAAATTATATATTGTAGTAGGAGGCTCATCTATGCTGTATAAGAAAGCCCCATAGGGAGTTGGATGTGATTTTCTCTATTATTTTTTGAAATTACATATTAGTCAATGTGTGTATACCACACTTTTGTCTTTGTTTTTTAAATTATATATTATATTAGGAGCCTCGTCTATACTATATAAAAAATCCTACGGAGAGGGTTGGATTTGATTTTCTCTGTTACATTTTGAAATTACATATTGGTCCCTATGTGTGTACACCACACTTTTGTCTTTAATTTTTAAAACTATATATTACAATAGGAGTCTCATCTACACTATGTTAGAAAGTCAAAGGGGGTTGGATGTAATTTTCTCCATTTTTTCTGAAATTACATATTGGTCCCCTTATGTATACACCCCACTTTTGTCTTTAATTTCTTAAAAATATATATTGGGATACCCATCTATACTATATAAGAAACCCTTGGAAGAAGTTGGATGTAATTTTCTAGATTATTTTTTGAAATTATATATTGGTCTTGGTTCTTATACACCACACTTTTTTCTTTAATTTTTAAATTATATATTACATTAGGAAACTCATCTATACTATATGACAAAGCCCACAGAGGGGCTTGAATGGAATCTTCTCTATTATTTTTTGAAATTACATATTGGTCTCTATGTGTATGAGAAGACCTATTAAGATATTTATTACATCTTCTTTTCTCAAAATGAATCCTAAAAATACTCATTGCAGACTACGAAGACACCCATGCATAACACATATTTATGCTTAGTATGTGAGTGTGCTTGGTACGTGAGATGTAGCAGCCGGAAAGGGATTAATATCCATGGAAATGATTTTCCTATGTTTGGTGTGGCCGTTGGATATGTTGACCTTGAGGCTATACATTGTCCATGTTTTGATAATGACTTAACCATTCCACTCATATGTATCTAATATGTGTATTAAAGATTGATTTCAGGTATTAGGTACATGAAAAGGATCCAAAATCAAAATCCCTAGAATGGCTCAAGTTCAAGTCAAAGAGCTACAAGTGTGTATTTATGGAAATCTATGTAATGATGAATTGACTTGTAACTTAGATGATAAAAATGATTGGGACATAAAACGTCAAAGTTAAATCACTTTAGATGCATTTTCCAAAGATTGACAACATGTTGTCGATCGGTCGAGTTTTCCCCAGGACAAAATCGGCCGATCCATCTTGGTCAGTTTTTGGGAGATAGCATCGATCGAGTTATATTTTCACAGAACTCGACCGATCGAGTACCTGACCAAAATGATCTTCATTGATCTGTCAAATTTCCTCTGGATAAACTCGACTGATAGTTTGAATATCGATTTTGTCTTTTACTTGATCGGTCGAGTTAACCTTATTGAAACTCGATCGATTGTACTGTACGGAATTCTACAGAAAAAGTGATGTGACCATTGGTGTGTGTTTTGAGCAAAAATAGATTCGTTGCTTTGAGAAAAAAATGGCTATTTTTGTATCTAAGTGTCCCACAACTTAAAGGGGCACCCTCAACTATAAATAGGACCTCTTGGAGTTCATTCCAAGGTTGCTCATTCATTACAAACTTGGTTCTAGCATAGTTGAGAGTGTTCTAGCCCTTTGAGCCCCTGTCTCACCTTCAAGTCAAATTCGTGAGTATGAGTGAGATAGGCTCTTGTGTAAGAGAGCTACTCCTTGTATTGATGTAAAGCTCTCCTCCTCCATCTTCCTACCTCAATTCCCATTGAAGATAAAGTTTGAAGATCTTCTCCAAGTGAAGGAGAAGGAGGTGTTGTTCTTCAAGGTTGAAGAAAGCAAGGTGCTTTAGATCTCTAAGTGAAGGAGATAGGTAGTCAAGATCTCCAAGTGAAGGAGATAGTCAAGGCAATGCTCAAGGAAGATAGGCAATCCCTTGAAGGCAGAAGACTTGAAGGAAGGAGTGGATAAGTCCATGTTGATGGATGAAGACTCCATGGTTCAAGTGGGTAAGCTCCTTCTATAGATTGAAGATCTTTTCTTGAGGTAGTAAGCCCTTGGATGTGTGGTTGTTGTGTCTTGTAATCTTATTATGGAATATAAGAGTACCAAGATTACAAATCCTAGAGACTCATCCACTCTAGGTAGTAGACTGACATTGCTCCTAAGTTTAGGATATGGAACCACTCTAAACCACCTGTCCAAGTGCTTGCTTATCCTTGTCTCTCATTCGTTCTATGTATGTTAGATTAAGACATCAAATTGTTGGTTGTTTAAGATTTTACACTTTATATAATTTGGTGGTCTAATTTGTCTTGTGAGAATTGCGAAGTTCTATTCACCCACCCACTAGATCCCATTGATCCAACAAGTGGTATCAGAGCAGGTCTTCTCCAAGCTACTTCAACAAGTAGGAGAAGATGGGCAATTTGACACTTGGATCCCTCAACCTAGAAGAGAACTTCTCCATGCGACATCCGGTCTTCGACGACACCAACTTCCTATATTGGAAGAGAAGAATGCAGTTCTACCTTGAATTTATGAGCTACGAGATGTGGAAGGTGGTTGTAACACCCCTCCCTTGAGTTTTATGCGTAACCAGCGGAAGCACAGCCTAATCCCCAGCATTATCCATAATGTGGGGTACTTGGCGTTTCAGGGAGGAATTGTCACATACATGATATCATATCAAGAAATAAACAACAATTGACATTCATAGAAATATAGATTCATACATAGAGTTCTTCTTGGAAAGATAACTGCATCACGATTCTAAAGGTATGCTAAACATGAACTAGATAATATGAAAAAGATAGGATCTCCAAAGATGGACGTCCCACCAGGAAACAACTTCTAAGGTCTAGGATCCTTGTAATCTTCTCAAGATGTCTCCTTCCCTTTAGCTCCAATATCTACGGACATCTCGTCCCCAGACATGCAAAGGAAAACAAACATGGTAAGTAAGCGACATTGACATGTTATAAAGCATAAAAATAAACTATAATGTGATTTGACATAAACTTGAACATGCATTAACAATAATCATTTCTTGACATCTTTCACATAAGGAACTTGACTAGAAGTATGTGCTCCTCTCTTAATGCCCCATAAGGAGCCCATAATGCTCGAAAAGCCCATAATTGCTCAGAAAGCCCATAATGCTCTGAAAGCCCATAACAAGGTACATATAAATCTAAATAAATTTCCATTAACCATGATCTTTCTTAGACTTAATTATCTTATTAATAACTTAGACTTGATCTTAATTAGGATTTCTCCCTCTTGAACATAATTGGGATTTCTCCCCATGACGATAATGGGATTTCTCCCTCTTAAGCATGAATGGGAATCTCTTCCCTCTTAATCTTGGTTTCATGTATCTTAATCATAATTCATAACATTAATCAGGTCTCTACACTTAGACTTAGATTATAGCAATCAAACATCCAATAATCATATACATTGAAGAAAACATGCATTTATCATGACTTTAGTATAAAGTGCATAAACATATCATAATCATTCAGTAAATCAATTTTACTATGCCAAGGGCATGGCCCGCTTACCTTGAGCTAAATCACCTAAGTCAAACCTTGTTTGAGTGATTGGATCCTTTTAATCACCTAAAATTAGCATATATATCCTTCATTATACAACATTAAACCCTAATTTGTTTATATAAATATTGAGATGTTAAAACAACAAAATAAATCGATGAAAACCATAAAATCGAGTTCCTCATTAAAAATCCTTTCCAAAACATATTTTTGCGTACTTTCTGATAAATAGGCGATTTACTATGAATTTGCAAAGAATCGACCAATCACCAACCGAGATAAAGCCACGTATATAAATATATATTCAAATTCAGAATCAATGGGCCAACTTCTGATTTGGCCCAATCAGGCATAGCCAAATCGGCAACGAGGTTTGCCACAGTGATCATAGAAAATAGGGCGTGAAATTCCTTAACTACCCTTGCAACATAAATCATACGATTGCAAACACTGGGGCAGAGGGGTAATATCCCCCTTGCCAATGCTCCTTGCTTTTTCCATGGCGAGAGTAGCATCTGGAAATTCATCTCCGATCAGAATCCAGGGAGGCAGAAGATGCTTGAGGCATTTGAGATCCCTACTGCATCTACAGTGCCAAGGCGAGGCTATTGAGCCTAACCTTGGACCCTGGCGTGCACTGGAGCTTTAACTCCATCTTCTCGCCAAGCTATAGAAATTGGGGAGTCGAGATGGTCGAAACCATAGCAAACTGGGAGGAAAGATAATGAAAACCATCAAGACGCCTTTGTGAGATCAAGGTGAAGCCAAAGGTTCACTCGTGATCATGAAAGACCCATCTAGGCCCAGGTATTTGTCGAAAAACCACTAAATAAGGGGAGTAACAATAATCTGGTTATAGGGTACGGTGACTCGGGCAACCACAAGACAACCAGGTAGTTGAGAAACAACAAAGGGGAACCAAGGAATCTTACTATAGTGTCAATTGTATATAAATGCATGTCGAGACCACGGGCGAAGCTTGGGTCACCGGAGAAGAAGGAGGGGCAGGTCCCGGGGCTCGAGGCCATTAGAGGAGAAATTGAAGCCGGGGGAGAGTTACCCGGGGACCGACAGTGCTTTCGAACCCTTAATATGGGTTCGGGGAAGGTAAAAGAGGTGTCTACACCTTCACGACATGGTGAGGCAGCTAAATGGGCGTTATCCCAACAGAGTGTGAGAGGGCGCGATTTGGGGCTTGCTTGGATCGTGATGACATTGTGGTTTTGTTGGTGAAAGAATCAAGAGAAACGATTCATTGTGGAGTGAGAATGCTTCAAAGCAAGGAAACCGATGGACTGACGAAACCGTCATGAGGTTGAAAACAAAACAAACATCGTTGGATCCTGATCCAACGATTGTATAAGCACACGAAAGAAATGAAACAGATGAATTACCTGCATAAATTGAATAAATGTGACAAATAACACATTTATTGGTATACTATAAACCATATAAAATGTATAATTAACATTTGGAGGGTCAAATGAAGTCCAAATGAGTTCAAATTTCACCCATATGTTAATGAGGTGCATTAAAACACAATTGTTCAGTTAATTTAGTCTTTTAGCCCACCATTACTCCTAATTAGGAAAAATGCATTCTATACACTTAAGTGAATATATTTTAAACATATAGAGCTATTCTTTAAACACTAAATGGAGATAATTCATGTAATCAGTCCTAATATCAACAATAAACATATTGAGGAATATTAAGCAAACTTCTATGCATAAAAACCATTAATGATAATAAGAGAGAGGATAGTTGATATTAAAACATTCATTTCTATTTTCTAAACAAGAGTGCATAAATATGCAAGGAAATACTTTCTAAAATTAAACCATGGATAATAAAGTAAGTGAACATAATTTTCTTCACATGAAATGAAATTGTAAAGCTAATATGGGCAAATTGCATAAAGGTCCTAAAAAATTATGTAAAGAATAAAATAGTTTGAAAATTTGCATAAAAATAGTGGGATGTTACAATTCTACCCACCTTAAATAAATTTCATCCTCAAAATTTCCTAGGGTTTCTACCCACCTTAAGGATTTCACATAAACTTGCAAATTGTCCATACAAATTTTTATTATGGGAGAAGCATACTTAAATAAAGCATTATGATTCAACATATATTACTTAACTATCCTCACCTTGATCATCTTCCTCTTCTCCATCTAACATCTGCATGGTGAAGAGCCTTGGTTTAACCTTGGGTTGAGGATTAGGGTTCTTAGCTTTGTTATGGTTGTGATCCTTCTTTGTAAGCTTAGGGCAATTAGGCTTGATATGCCCTTCCTCACCACAATAATAACAAACAGATGTCCCAAACCTACAAGGACCACCATGATTTCTCTTACATGTAGGGCATGGAGTTCTCCCATTCTTAGAAGAAGGCTCGGGGGCTTTTCTCTTGTGATTGGAGGGTGGAGGGGGTTGATGGTGATGACTATTTTGGGGTACCTCCTTCTTATGGTTCCTCCCAGGGTGATCCTCCAATTCTAGGGCTGCATCCAAGTCTGATTGCATGGTCCTATGTCCTCTACTAGACAAGGCATAACTTAGGTCAGGTTTAAGCCCTCTAATGAACTTCTTGGCTCTCTTTTGCTTAGTGTACTCAAGACCATACTTTTGGAGCTTACAAAACTTCATGGCATACTCAGTGACAGTCATGTCACCCACCTTCTTAAGGTTAACAAACTCATCCTCCTTCCTTTCTAACATGGCTTCAGATACATAATGGTCGTTAAAGACTTCTACAAACTAACCCCAAGTGAAAGGAGGGTCATCATCTTCCCTAGAGGCTAAGAGGTTTTCCCACCAAGTACGGGCTGCACTCTTGAGCATATGGGTGGCAAATCTAACCCTACTACGCGGGGGACACTCTAAGTCTCTAAAGCAATGTTCCATGTTGCTAAGCCACTCCTCAGCCATGGTTACTACATCAACCTCATCTTCACCATGGAAAGCATCAGGTTTAATCCTCAAGAAATCTATGAGGGAGATCTCATGTACTCTAGGTGGAGCTCTAGATTGGAGGACATTGATCAAGGCTGCTACTAGGGCATCTAGGGTGACTGGTGGACGGACGTGGTCCATGTCTTCAGTCTTATCACCACTAGAGGATCCTTGTGAGGGCCTTGACTCACCAACCTTCTCCTTCTTCTTAGGGATCATCTGAAAGGGTAAACATAAAATGATATTAGAACATAATATGAATCTCTAGTGTTTCCTTAGTGGCCATCTATTCCTTGCTCTGATACCATTAATGTAACACCCCTCCCTAGAGTTTCATACGTAACCAGCAGAAGCACAACCTAATCCCCAACATTATCCATAATGTGGGGTACTTGGCATTTTAGGGAGGAATTGTCACATACGTGATCTCATATCAAGAAATAAACAACACTTGGTATTCATAGAAATATAGATTCATACATAGAGTTCTTCTTGGAAAGATAACTACATCAAGATTCTAAAGGTATGCTAAACATGAACTAGATAATATGAAAAAGATAGGATCTCCATAGATGGACGTCCCACCAGGAAACAACTTCTAAGGTCTTGGATCCTTGGAATCTTCTCAAGATGTCTCCTTCTCTTTAGCTCCAATGTCTGTGGACATCTCGTCCCCAGCCATGCAAAGGAAAAACAAACATGGTAAGTAAGCGACATTGGCATGTTAAAAAGCATAAAAACAAACTATAAAGTGATTGGACATAAACATGAACATGCATTACCATTAATCATTTCTTGACATCTTTTATGTAAGGAACTTGACTAGAAGTATATGCTCCTCTCTTAATGCCCCACAAGGAGCCCATAATGCTCGGAAAGCCCATAACAAGGTATATATAAATCTAAATCAATCTCCATTAACCATGATCTTTCTTAGACTTAATTATCTTCTTAATAACTTAGACTTAATCTTAATTGGGATTTCCCCCTCTTGAACATAATTGGGATTTCTCCCCATGATGATAATGGGATTTCTCCATCTTAAGAATGAATGGGAATATCTTCCCTCTTAATCTTGGTTTCATGTATCTTAATCATAATTCATTACATTAATCAAGTTTCTATACTTAGACTTAGATTATAGCAATCAAAATCCAATTATCATATACATTGAAGGAAACATGTATTTATCATGACTTTAGTATAAAGTGCATACATGTATCATAATCATTCAATAAATCAACTTTACTATGCAAAGGGCATGGCCCACTTACCTTGAGCGAAATCACCCAAGTCAAACCTTATTTGACTGATTGGATCCTTTTAATCACCTGAAATTAGCATATATATCCTTCATTATACAACATTAAATCCTAAATTGTTTATATATATATTGAGATGTTAAAACAGAAAAATAAGTCGATGAAAACTATAAAATCGAGTTCCTCATCAAAAATCCTTTCCAAAACATATTTTTGCGCAAGTTTTCGATAAATAGGCGATTTACTATGAATTTGCAAAGAATCGACCAATCACCAATCGAGATAAAGCCACATATATAAATATATATTCAAATCAGGAATTAGTGGTCCAACTTCTGATTTGGCCCAATCGGGCATAGCCAAATCGGCAATGAGGCTTGCCTAAGTGATCAAAGAAAATAGGGCATGAAATTCCTTAACTGCCCTTGCAACATAAATCAGACGATTGCAAACACTAGGGCAGAGGGGTAGTATCCCTCTTGTCAATGCTCCTTGCTTGTTCCATGGCGAGAGCAGGATTTGGAGCTTCATCTCCGATCAGAACCCAGGGAGGCAGAAGATGCTTGAGGCATTTATGATCCCTACTACATATGCAATACCAAGGCAAGTCTATTGCGCCTAACCTTGGACCATGGTGTGCGCTGGAGATTTAACTCCATATTCTCACCAAGCTATAGAAATCGGGGAGTCGAGATGGTTGAAACCATAGCAAACTGGGAGGAAAGATCATGAAAACCATCAGGACGCATTTGCGAGATCAAGGTGAAGTCGGAGGTTCACTCGTGAGCATGAAAGACCCATCTGGGCCCAGGTGTTCGTCAGAAAACCACTAAACCAGGGGAGTAACGGTAATCCAGTTATAGGGTACGGTGACTCGGGCAACCTCATGACAACTAGGTAGTTGAGAAATAACAAAGGGGAACCAAGGAACCTTACTATAGCATCAATTGTATATAAATGCGTACAAGGACCACAGACGAAGCTTGGGTCACCGAAGAAGGAGGGGAGGGTCCTGGGGCTCGAGGCCGTTAGAGGAGAAATTGAAGCTGGGGGAGAGTTACCTAGGGATCGGCGGTGCTTTCGAACCCTTAATATGGGTACGGGGAAGGTGAAAGAGGCATCTGCACCTTCACGGTAGGGTGAGGCGGTGAGTGCTAAATGGGTGTTTGCCCGACAGAGTGTGAGAAGGTGCGAGTTGGGGCTTGCTTGGATCTTGTTGACGTTGCGATTTCGTTGGTGAAAGAATCAAGAGAAATAGTTCATCGTGGAGTGAGAACACTTCAAAGCAAGGAAACTGATGGACTGACGAAACCGTCGTGAGGTTGACGACAAAACAAATGCCGTTGGATCATGATCCAACGGTTGTAGATGCGTGCAAAAGAAATGAAACGGACGAATTACCTACATAACTGTGTAAATCGAATAAATGTAACAAATAACACATTAATTGGTATACTATAATCTGTATAAAATGTATAATTAACATTTGGAGGGTCAAATGAAGTCCAAATGAGTTCTTATTTCACTCATAGGTTAATGAGGTGCATTAAAACACAATTGTTCAATAAATTTCGTCTTTTAGCCCACCATTACTCCTAATTAGGAAAAATGCATTCAATACACTTAAGTGAATATATTAAAGCATATAGAGCTATTCTTTAAACACTAAATGGAGATAATTCGTGTAATCAGTCCTAATATCAACAATAAACATCTTGAGTAATATTAAGAAAACTTCCTTGCATAAAAACCACTAATGATAATAAGAGAGAGGAAAGTTGATATTAAAACATTCATTTCTATTTTCTAAACAAGAGTTCATAAATACGCAAGGAAATACTTTCTAAAATTAAACCATGGATAATAAAGTAAGTGAACATAATTTTCTTCACATGAAATGAAATTGTAAAGCTAATATGGGCAAATTGCATAAAGGTCCTCAATAATTATGTAAAGAATAAAATAGTTTGAAAATTTGCATAAAAATAGTGGGATGTTATAGTGGTGCACCTCAAGTATGAAGTGCCAAAGGGGGAGATCTCCACTTGGACTGAAGCTCAAATGAAGCAATCCCAACTCAATGTAAGAGTAGTGAGCATCATCTACGCAACCCTCACTCCATTTGAGTTCAACCGGATATCTTCTTGGGACACCGCATATGAAATTTGGAACAAACTATGTGTCACCTTTGAAGGTACGGAGCAAGTCAAGGAAGCCAAAATCTACATGCTTGGTGGGCTACTTGAGAACTTCAAGATGGGTAAGAATGAGAGAGTGGTTGATATGTACACTAGGCTCAATGTGATCATCAATGGATTGGCAGCCCTTAGGAGTGTGTTAGACAAAGGCACTATCAACTCCAAGATCTTGAGATCTCTTCCTAAGAGATGGAAGCCCAAGGTTACATCCATTGAAGAGGTGTACAAGCTAAGTGAGTTGTCAATCGAGGATATGGTTGGTAACCTTCAAGCCCATGAACCTAGGCTTGATAAGCAAGAAGAGGAAAAGAAAAGGGAAGAGAAGGAGTCCAAGAAGATAAAGGACACAACCTTCAAAGCACAAATAGAAGAGATGATGCGGCAGCAACAACTTACTCTAAAGTCTCCTACCCCCACCTCAAGTGAAGACGAAGGCCCAAATGAGCATGAAGTAAATTACTCCAAGGGCAAGCACTACAAGGGGAAGCCTTCTTCATCAACTTCAAGATGCTATGAGTGTGGCCAAAAAGGCAATTTCAAGAGTGACTGCTCAAAGGCCAAGAAGAGTCATCACAAGAGAAGCCACAAGAAATACAAGGTGTACAAGAAAGAAGGAAAGTATAAGAGGAAATAAAATAAAGAAAGAAGATCCAAAGATGCAACTCATGCAACTTGGGAGGAGTCCTCAAGCTCTTCAAGCTCTGAAGATGGAGAATGCCACCTTGCACTCATGGCCTCTACAAGTGAAGATGTATGTGAGGTAAGTGAGGTAAGTGAAGTCAATTGGAATGAGATATCTAAGGAAACTCTCATTGATATGCTAAATGAATACCAATCATCCTTTACTAAATGCAAATCTAAAAGGAAAAGGTTAGGCAAGATAATTGATGATCTTTATGCAAAAATTGAGATTCTTGATAAAAATAAAAAATTGCTCCTTAATAGCATAGACTCTTTGCAAGGGCAATTTATTGACCTTGAACTTCAACATAATGGAGTAGAGGTTGAAAATGGTGTATATCTTAAAAATATTGAAAATCTTAAGATAGAAAACCAAAAGTGCCTAGATGAGCTTGATGGTCTTAAAACTGAAAATGTAGAACTCAAACTCATTGATGATGCTAGGAGGAATGAAGTTTATGCTTATCAAAGAGAAATTGTTTTTCTTAAATATGAAAATGACAAGTTACTTTCTCAAGTTAATGTTTTATCTTGTAGACCTATTTTACAAAGTAATGAAGTTGATAGCATAGCGTTAGAATGAGATTCCTTTCATACTAAAGCCCTCTATTTAGAGGCCGACCTATTGCATGCTAGAGATGATCTTTCTAGTCTTTCTTCTACTATCATTAAACTTAGTGATGATAATGCCAAGTTAAGATCCTCTTTGTAAAAGTTTCTCTCAGGAAAGAAATCCCTCAAATTGTCCTAGAACACTCTACCAAACAAGTTAGTACTAGCGGTTTGGGATATGATGGGACTGCACCCAAAGGTAAGAAAAAGAGTAGGAACAAGGGTAAGAAGAAGAGTGTGGAACCTCCTATTTTCCATGGAGAGACTTCCTACTCTAAGAACCCTATGATTTGTATTAATTGTAAATGTGATTACCATTACTCTACTTATTGTCCTTACAAGCCCAAGGGGACCAACTCAAAGTTGAAATGGGGCCCTAAGCTAACCCCGAATCCCAAAGTTTGAGTTGGGCTTTGACATCCTTCTTTCTTGCAGGTTAAAAAGAGATGGATTGTTGATAGTGACTGCTCTAAGCACATGACTAGAGAAATCAACCATTTTGACAAGTTTGTGAAAAAGAAAGGAGGGTCGGTAACCTTCGGGGACAAAAAAAAGGGTAAGGTCATAGGTGAGGGTGATGTAGGCAATGAGCTATGTATTAAAAATGTTTTACTTGTTGATGGCCTACATCACAATTTAATTAGTGTAAGTCAACTATGTGATAATGAATATCTTGTGTTATTTACATCCTTAGAATGTTTGCTTCTAGATTCCCTCTCTTACAATGTCATATATAAGGGAACTAGAAATGGTAATGTTTATGTTATTGTTCTTGATGCTCTTAAGCCCGTTCTTTATAGATGCTTGGTAGTGGATAAAAATGATATTTCTCTTTGGCATCGTCATTTGGGTCATGTGAATATGCATCAAATGAAGAATTTGAGCAAAAAGTATTTGGTTCAAAGATTTCCCAAATTGGATTTTGAAAAAGGATGAGGAATGTCAACCTTGTACACAAGGGAAACAAACCGAATCCTCCTTCAAATCCAAAGGAGTCATGGGTACCAAAATAGTTCTTGAGCTTCTTCATATTGATCTATTCGGACCAATGAGAATGCAAACGCTTCGCTGTTCCAAGTATTGTCTTGTTATTGTTGATGATTTTTCTCGATATACTTGGACCTTCTTTCTCATTTCAAAAAGTGATACTCTTGATGTTTTCTTGAGATTTTATAAATGGGTTGAAAACGAAGCTTCTTTCTGGATTGTTTCTATCTTTAGTGACCATGGGGGATAATTTGAAAATGATATTTTTAAACATTTTTGTGAAAAATCTAGTTACTCGCACAAGTTCTCTTCTCCTCATATGACTCAACAAAATGGGGTAGTAGAGAGGAAGAACATGTCTCTTAAAGAGATGGAAAGGACAATGCTTCTTGAATATGACATTCCTAAGAAGTTTTGGGCCAAAGTCGTTAGTACCTCCTGTTTTGTGCAGAATTGAGTTTTTATACATCTTTCTTTGAAGAAAACCTCCTACGAGCTTTGGCGTGGTAGAAAGCCGTCCATTGATTTCTTTCATATTTTTGGATGTCCTTGTTTTGTTTTGAATACTAAGGATTCTCTTGATAAGTTTGATCTGAAATCTTATAAGGCTTTCTTCCTAGGCTATTGCACTACAAGCAGAGGTTATAGAGTCTTCAACATTGAATTATTTAAAATTTAAGAATCTATTGATGTTAAGTTTATTGAAACTAACCCTGTTGTTGGCAAACATGTTGTTGATAATGATGTTGCAGATGACTTAATTCCTATCTTGAAAGACCTCAACATCGACAACAAAGGTAAGCAAGTGATAGAAGCAGATGAAGAAGAAAAGAAGGATCCTACTCCCTGCTTTGCAAAGAACCATCCCAAAGTGCTAATCATTGCAAACCCTTTCGAGAGAGTGAAGATACGAGCTGCATAAAATAGAGAACAAGCAGACAGTGCCTTCATCTCACAACTAGATCCAAAGAACATCAAAGAAGCCCTTGGTGATGATGAGTGGATCCTTGCCATGCAAGAAGAGTTGGAACAATTTGAGAAGAATCATGGGTGGACTCTAGTGTCAAGACCAAGTGATAGAAAGATCATTGGCTCCAAGTCGGTCTACCACAACAAGCTAGATGAGCAAGGAAAAGTGGTAAGGAACAAAGCAAGGTTAGTAGCATAAGGTTACAACCAACGGGAATGTATTGACTTTGATGAAACTTATGCTCTTGCTGCTAGACTTGAATCTATTAGAATGCTACTTTCCTTTTCTAGTTACAAAAATTTCTTGTTATATCAAATGGATGTTAAAAGTACATTTTTGAATGGTATAATCGAGGAGGAAGTATCTGTTGCTCAACCTCCGGGCTTTGAAAATGACAAGCTACCCAATCATGTTTACTTGTTGCAAAAAGCTCTCTATGGACTCAAACAAGCACCTCGAGCTTTGTATGAGAAATTAAAGAACTTTTTGTTAGATCATGGGTATGTCATGGGCAGAGTTGATTCTACCTTGTTTCTAAAGCACACTTCTAACAATTTTCTTATTATTCAAATTTATGTTGATGATATCATTTTTGGCAGGACTGATCCTTATCTTTGCAAGGAGTTTAGTTCTCTCATGCAGAGTGAGTTCGAGATGAGCATGATGGGTGAGTTGATCTTCTTCCTCGGCTTTCAAATAAAGCAAACAAAAGAAGGAAACTTCATCAACCAAGGCAAGTACACACATGAACTACTCAAACGCTTTGGGATGGATAATATGAAGCCGATGGATACTCCCACGTCCAACACCGCCAAACTTGATAGAGACAAAGAAGGCGAGAAGTAGATGAGAAGCTATATAGAGGTATGATTGGAAGTTTACTTTATTTGACTGCCTGTAGACCTAATATTATGTTTAGTGTTGGCTTGTGTGCTCACTTTCAATCTAGCCCTAGGAAATCACATCTTATTGCCGTTAAGAGGATTTTGAGGTACTTAGCCAAAAATCAAAATTTTAGACTATGGTATCCTAAGTCAAGGGACTTTACTCTTATGGCATATAGTGATGCAGATTACGCGGGTTGTTTGGTTGATAGAAAGTGCACAAGTGGCACTTTCTTCCTTCTAGGACCATGCTTGGTGTCTTGGTTTTCTAAGAAATAGAGCACCGTGGCATTATCAACTACCGAGGCTGAATACATTGCAGTCGGGAGTTGTTGTGCCCAGGTCCTTTGGATGAAGCAAATTCTTCAAGAATTTAACATACTTTTTGATGCTTCTCCTATCTATTGTGATAATACTAGTGCAATCAATCTCTCTTATAATCCTATGTTGCATAGTAGAGCTAAACATATAGAGGTTCGCCATCACTTTCTTCGTGATCACATTTCCAAGAAGGATATTTATATCACGCATGTGCACAAGGAAAATCAGTTGGCGGACATTTTCACTAAACCTCTAGCTAGAGATCAATTTAATTTTATTCGATCTAAACTGCTCATTATTTCTTTGGATGATGTTGCTATGTGATCTAGCTAGTTATCTCTATCCTATATGTTTTATCATGTCATTCCTCACCTTGTCTACCTATATATGCTTAATATGTGCCTAACTTGTTTGCTAACATGCTTAGTTTTTATTTGTTTTTGGGTTTTTATCGAATTTCATGTTTTATCGCAAAATAGTACCCAATGATGAGCTACATGTGCCTAAGTATGTTAATTATACATAATAGAACTTAAAAATGAATTTAATTGGCATGTATATGGATAGAAACTAATAATGACTATTTTCGGTCAGGTTGACCTCCGATCGAGTTTCCTCCAGGATAAACTCGACCGATCAGGAGCCGAGAGTTGTTCTTCAGAGAACCATTCGGTTGAGTTTCACACTCACAAAACTCGACCAATCAGTGGCCTGAGCCAACTTTAAGTTACGATCGGCCGACTATTTACCCTCTCAACTAGAAAATAGCCGATCGATCCATCATCCTCAAACCCTGAGCTCTCAACCCTTTCCCTAAACCTCTTGTTCCTAGCCATTTCCCGACCTAGATAGCTCAACCTAGACCTTCCCAGGCGATCCTTGGTGGTTCTTATTCGGCTTTTACGATTTTTTTTGCTTGTTTGCATATTTTCTTCATCTATTTCACCTCAATGGCCTCCCAAACAAGGAAACGACCTCCTCTGAGCAATGCACTTGCTTCTTCATCCTCTAATCACTTGATTCCCTTTGATGATACATCATTTATATCGATAGAGGCTGTAAATCAATACAAGTAACTTCTTCCTTGAAGCCCTTTTCCTTTTCACGCCTTAATTGAGCCCTCTCCTAGACGTCAAGCGATTATTGATCAAGTATCTAAGTTGCTATCCGTCCACCATCTATCTGCCCTAGCCATCGAACGTGATTTCTTTAACAACTCTATGTCGAGTACTACGACATTTCACATCTTCTATGCAAATTTGGGTTGGAACTACGACTCACTTATCCCCCCTATGAATACTCAAGTGATCCTCAAATCGATGATCGCAGGTTGCCGTTTCCAAATCTATAAGGACACCTTAAATGTCTTTCTTTCTGGAGATGAGGAAAATGACACTTCGGGCAAGGATTACGAAGAGTATTTCAATCTTCTAGACCCAGAAGGTTTCTACAAGCAAAATGAATTGACCCTACCTGATATTGATCGTTACTTGAAGAAACCTAATGTTCCTTATAAGAAGAGGTTCACCCTTCCTTCCTCCTCCCTTGACCTTAGGAAACACATATTGGCTTTAGTGATCAACAATAATGTCCATTTAAAGAAAAACCAAACGGACATTGTAGAGAACACTACTGTCATTATGTATTTCCTGTTAGAGAACATCGGTGTCAAGTGGGCCAGATATATTCCATATCATATGACCTTATTTGACACTAGTAAGAACACAAAAGACACCCACCCTCCCTACCCAGATTTGATTTGTGGCTATTTCAAGTTCACCACTAACAAATCCCTCTTTTCTGACTTCTACTACTCGGTCGCCAGAAAGGGTGTTTGCATCAGTGAGACCACACTTCAAAAGTATGTGCATGTGTTCTCCTCCACCCCCGGTGCTTCTCCCTCAGCTTTTGCAGCCCCTACCTCCTCCACTCGAGCTCCACCACCACATCCTTCTCCCAGACCTAGATGTGCTTCATTTCGTGTATCAAATGAAACCCTTTTGGGATTTATGATGCACCAACAAGCACACAACCAACAAGTTCTGGACCATCTACATCAGGATCTATGTTCCATCATGTCTACCATGAACCTATCCTGTGCTCACCCTTATCCCACCTACCAGCCCTACCCTGGTAGTGATTATGCTTCCTATGCATATAATCATTACTACCCCGCTCCCGAGCCTTCCGCTACTGCTCCTCCACCTCTGCAACCTTTTGTTGTTGGTAGCTCCGCTCCCGTTTATCTACCGTTGCCTGCTGGCCCCTTAGCCACTCTGCATGACAGCCTTTGAGACTCTGCTCCGTCCTTCCCACAGGCCAATGAGTTTCACACTCTTGGTATGTCTTGGGCTGAGCAAAATGCTCATTTTCTGGGTCGCTCTTTTGGACCTCCTAACGATGAGGAGATGACATACCAGGCTGACGATGCTGAGGCTAATGATGCTGATGACGATGGTGATGGCAAGGTCATTTTAGGTGATGGTGATTGTGATGGTGCTGACTCTGATGGTGATGGCACTACTGCTCCACCTTCTGATGGAGACGAGGACTACACACTTGGAGATGATGATGATACTGTGGATATAGATTGCTTAGATGTTTAGGTTGTTTCTTAGTTTGTAGTCTAGCATGCTTATCATATACATCTTCCTAGACTATTTTGTATTAGAAACATCTTGGCACATATATCTGAGTTGTACTATTTTATCTCAGATATCATCGTCTTATGCTTGTAGTTGCTCTCATGTGAACATATCTCTGAGTTACTATATTTTTGATGTGCACTCTGGCTTTTTACTCTGTTCTTTTGTATGTGTTGGTGCCATCTTCTTCCACTTTTTGCTTACAACTTAGATTGTATGTCATCTTCTGTCTCTGTGTGATATATACTATGTGATTGCTTATTCTTTCTACATATGTGGTTGCTTGTGTTTTGGAGAAGACCTGAGTTTATGCTATTCTACCCCCTTACTTTTGATAATGTCAAAAGGGGGAGAGATATTTCAAGTTTTGAAAGTCAATCATATTGGTATTCATTGTTATACTACTGTTTTTAGCTTGTGATATCCTTTTCTTGTTCATTCATTGTTCATCATGTGAACTTACAAAGGACTACATACTACATGTAGATCGTTATTGCTATGTGTAGATAGACTAACCATGTAGGTTAGAGGAAGCATAGAATGAGGGGCAACAATTCACATTGTTCGTATCATGAATCCCTTAAATTTACAAGGTAAAGGTATAACTTCTACATCCTTTTTTAATATGTTTGAGGAATGGTTTGTCATTGTCAAAAAGGGGGAGAATGTTGACCTTGAGGTTATACATTGTCCATCTTTTGATAATGACTTAACCATTCCACTCATATGTATCTAATATGTGTATTAAAGGTTGATTTCATGTATTAGATACATGAAAATGATCTAAAATCAAAATCCCTTGAATGGCTAAAGTTCAAGTCAAAGAGCTACAAGTGTGTATTTGTGGAAATCTATGTAAATGGCCTTAGAACATTTTTGTAATCACTTGTAATGATGAATTGACTTGTAACTTAGATGATAAAAATGATTGGGGCATAAAATGCCAAAGTTAAATCACTTTAGATGCATTTTCCAAAGATTGACAACAGGTTGTCGATCGGTCGCGTTTTTCCCAAGACAACCTCGGCCAATCCATCTTGGTCAGTTTTCTAGAGATAGCATCAGTCGAGTTGTGGTTTAACAGAACTCGACCGATCGAGTACCTGATCGAAACGATCTTCATTGATCAGTTGAGTTTCCTCAGGACAAACTCGACGGACAGTTTGAATATTAGTTTTGTCTTTTACTTGATCGGTCGAGTTAACCTTATTAAAACTCGACCGATTGCACTGTACATAATTCTGCAGAAAAATTAATGTGACTGTTGGTGTGTGTTTTGAGCGAAAATAGAGTCGTTGCTTTGAGCAAAAAAGGCTATTTTCGTATCTAAGTGTCCCACAACTTAAAGGGGTATTCTCAACTATAAATAGGACCTCTTGGAGTTCATTCCAAGGCTGCTCATTCATTGAAAACTTAGTTCTAGCATAGTTGAGAGTGTTCTAACTCTTTGAGCCCCTTTCTCTCTCTACCTTCAAGTCAAATTCGTGAGTATGAGTGAGATATGTTCTTGTGTAAGAGAGCTACTCCATGTATTGATGTAAAACTCTCCTCCTCCATCTTCCTACCTCAATTCCCATCGAAGATAAAGTTTGAAGATCTTCTCCAAGTGAAGGAGGAGGTGTTGTTCTTCAAAGTTGAAGAAAACAAGGTGCTCCAGATCTCCAAGTGAAGGATATAGGTGCTCATGATCTCCAAGTGAAGGAGATAGTCAAGACAATGCTCAAGGAAGATAGGTAATCCCTTGAAGGTAGAAGACTTGAAGGAAGGAGTGGGTAAGTCCATGTTGATGGTTGAAGACTCCATGGTTCAAGTGGGTAAGCTTCTTCTATAGGTTGAAGATCTTTGCTTGAGGTAGTAAGCCCTTGGATGTGTGGTTGTTGTGTCTTGTAATCTTGTTGTGGAATATAAGAGTACCAAGATTGCAAATCCTAGATACTAACCCACTCTAAGTAGTGGACTGACATTGTTCCTAAGTTTAAGACATGGAACCACTCTAAACCACTTGTCCAAGTATTTGCTTATCCTTGTCTCTCATCCTTTCTATGTATGTTAGATTAAGACATTAAATTACTACTTGTTTAAGCTTTTACACTTTATATAATTTGGTGGTCTAATTTGTCTTGTGAGAATTGTGAAGCTCTATTCACCCCCTCCCCCATCTAAAGCCCATTGATCCAACATGATAGGATATAGTTTATCCGACACGGATCCGTATCCACTACAAATAGGATAATTAAATGGGGCGCTACCCCTGGAAAGAGGCCTATTTAACCTGGAACACTTCTCAACTGACAGTGATCTTGAGCGTGGTGTCTCCAGCAACCTGGAGCAAACCGTCCAGTTTTCATCTTATGAATCGTGAATTCTTTCCGTCTGTTTAGCCAAACGTCTTAAAGGAATTTTAATTCCTTTTCAATCGAATCCTTTTCTAACCTTTCCCTCGCTACATCCAGATGTTTTAATTTCCAACAAACCAAACATGGCCTATATATGGTTGCTCATATGCAAGCCATCATCCCTTGCGAGGCTGCGAGGCATCGTTGTTCTTCTGCATTCGTGTATTTGAGCTGCAGATGGTATTCAAACATTGCACTGTTAAAGCTAATATACTAATCGATCCATTCCACTCTTTCTATCCTCCTCGTCCTACCACCTTTTATCTTAGCTATTATAATAGTCAAAAATTGATCTCCATTTTATTACAATCCGTCCACCAAACAATTTTTGAAACTCAATTAAATAACATCATTGACCAACTCCAATTATGCATGTGGTGGCACATTTATGTAACCATAGTAGTTGCTCCACTCTCTTCATACCCAATTTCATCATCTATAGAGCCAACTATTTTTATAGTACCACAACTTAATATTTATCTTTTTTTTTATGAATGCACGAGTGCGTATCAAAGTTGCAACTAAAACTATTTTCCACACCCTTTCATTAAAATTTATCAATTCTTGTTGAAGAAAATAATGTAATCTCCGACTTGCATGGTGTGCGTGCTGGAGCGGTTGAAGTTGTGTGGGCAGTCGTAAAATTTATGAAGTTGTTAGATCTTTTAGTAAGCATGTATCTCTGTAGTAGAAATGACACCTTTTGAGCATCTTTAGGGTATTTTTTTTGGGTGTCACAGATTTATATAGAATATTTTTTAAATTTAGAAAATGTGTTCTAGTTAGAATATACTGTGCAAGAATGTATTCCTACCGGCTGCACCCAGATCACTACAGTGTTGGATTATAATGTGTGTTCTCCTACGTAATAAAGCGAGACTGCAATGGTAGTGTAGTGGTTTATGCGTCCAACCTTCATCAATTGCAGATCTTAGGTTTGAATCCAGCAACAAACATTATTAATGTCATTTTATCATGGTTCAAAGCTTCTTCGTTTCTCAAAAGGGTTGTTTCAATTGTATTTTCTTGAACACACACACACACACACACACACACACACATATATATATATATATACACACACACACACACTTACATATTATATATACACACAACCATATATATATATAAAGAGAGAGAGAGAGAGAGAGAGAGAGAGAGTCAGGCTAGTGTACACTCGAGTGTACCGGAGGCACCGTACACCTTAGTCATTTTTGAAGATGTAATAAATTTTTGAAAAATCTAAATCAATGATCTTCTTAACTATCATAAGAACATACTATGTAATAAATTTTAGCTTATTTGGACACTTATAGGTCGTGCATCTAAAGGAGACAAAGATCATCTATTTCAAATTAGTTTTGTGTGTTGATTTTGTTGTCCTTAAATGAGAGACTTACACTCATCTAACTGAGTTCAAAATTTTTATGCGGCCTATAATTACTGTAGCCATGAAGATTAATTGATTAGATTTTAGAA